>JAHWGI010000969.1:0-122500 GCA_029379305.1 Frankliniella fusca
GGGGCAGGCCGGCCGAACTGTGCTGTAATAAAGGCTGCAGAGTCTTTAGGCCAGGCCGGGCCAGGCTGGGCCGAAGGGAGGCAATAGCGTAGACCAAGGACCAGAGAACCAGTGTGTTGTGTAGTACAGCAGCCCAGGGCCGCAGATGGTGCGGCCCAGCTGTGCAGCTGCTGCTGCTGGGGCAGAGGCAGAGGCAAGCCTCAGGCACAGAGGCGAGCACGGGCGCAGGCAGGCACATCACCAGCTGGCCTCCCAAAAAATATAATGATAAAAAAATAATTAAAACATCAGAGAACACACGAAAAAGAATTCGCGGGGGGGGGGGGGGAGGCTGGAATTAGCATAAATTAAGAAATATCACGAAAACCCCAAAAAATCGATAGACGCTTGAATTCAGAGTGCGAACGGCCCCTCCGCGCTGATCCGCTCCTCAGGCTCAGGCTGAGCTCTGTGATGGGCCGAGAATTTACAGTGTTGCCAGAAAAGTACAGCTGTGTGGAGCGGGCGGTATTCGCGCCTGCCTACTAGGCCATTCCCCTGCACACGTGTGTAGTTGTTGCCTAGTACACTGCAAACCCTGGAATCCAATTTCTCACCCGAAATATGAGAGGACACTTTTCCATGCTAAATTGGAGTGAGAATTTTTAAGCTCACTCTTTTCGAGCGAGATATTTTTTAGCCTCGCTCTATTTGAGTAAGGATTTTTTAACCTCACTTAATCAGAGAGTAATAAAATTGCCCTCAAATTCTCACTATTGAGGGGGCGAGAATTATGACTCGTAGATTTTCAGTGTAGGCAGGCGTGAATACCGCCCGCTCTGCACAGCTGTGTGTTGGGCAGGTTTTGCCTACTTTTCTGGCAACACTGCCGAGCAACACCGCGCCGGTACTGTGCAGGACTCCTCTCCTCGCCCGGTTGCGAAAAGCTCTCCATGCTCCTCGCTGGGGCTGGGCCGCGGGCCGGGCCTTGCGCACTACCGTGGCGGGGCGGGGCGAGGCGGGGCGAGGCGGGGCGAGGCGGGGCGAGGCGGGGCGGGGCGGGGCAGTCTGCTGCTGCCTTTGCTCCGCAGCGTGTGAAATCGCCCGGCGTGGAGGCGAGGCGAGGAGGGGGCGTATCGCACGGGCCGTATCGCACAGATAATAAAAACGAGAGCGCAAAGCAAAGGGCGAAATAAAGAACGAAGAGAGAGAGAGAGAGGGAGGGAGGAGGGTGTGGTGCGAATAAGGAGGAGGGAGAAAGAAGAAGAAGAAGAACCGATGCGTAGGCTGCACTCCTTCCGCTGCAGGCGGGCCGAGGAATGGGACGGAGCGGCCGCGGTGCATCTCTGGAGCAGCGTGGCGCGGCGTAGTGCAGCGGCGGCGTAGCGAGGCGAGGCGAGGAGGAAAAGAGAAAGGATCCTGCGGGCAGCAGGGCGCAGCAGGGCGCAGCAGGGGCAGCAGCGGCAGCAGGCGTCCTGCCGGCCGAAGGGACGGCTGGCTGGAGAAGGACAGCGCAGGAGCAGGGCAGGCGGCGAGAGAGGCAAAACAACGAGGTAGAGGGAGAGGGGGCGGAGCGGGGCGCGGGGCAGCGCCCGCCTGCAGCCAGCATAGGCCAGTTTGGCGCATCGCGACAAACTCACGCCCCCGCCGCACCCCGCCGCCGGGCCGGGCACCCAGGCCCAGCCCAGGCCAGTGCCCCCGCGGGGCAATGCGGTAGCGCGGCGCAAGCGCAGCTCTGCGGTGCAGCCGCCCCGCCCCGCCCCGCCCCGCCCCGGGAGCCGGCCGCGGCGCGCTGCACCCGCGCGGAAGCTCATCATGCCCTTCTCCCCGCTGCTGGAGAACCACGAACCACCTCATTGAAATACACCAGGTCTTTTTCTCCAGGACGCCGAGCGGAGAGTTGCTGTCGGCCCGTGCGGGTGTGGTGGTGAAGTGGTGAAGTAGCTCCTCGGGCTCGGCTCGACTCGGCTCGGCGGCGAGCATGTCCCTCGAGCAGCAGGGCCCGGGCAACACACTCAGTCCGCCCCCGGCGCGCGGCCCGGCCCGGCCAAGCCCATCTACAGCTCCATTCCGACCACCGTCCCCAGGGTGCATTCTCACCTCCACTCCGCGCAGAGCCCAGCAGCAGCAGCAAGCCCTGCGCTGTGGGGCGGGGCGGGGCGGGGCGAGCCCATAGCGCGTCTCTGCTGCTTGGCTGCGCCGGGCGGGGCGGGGCGGGGCGGGGCGGGGCGGCCCCGCAGGCCCGCAGGCCGCGCCGCTCGCTGGGGCCGCGCTGCACACAGCAGCCGGATATCCGCCTCCGACCATCCAGCCCGTGCCCCGCCCCGCCCCGCCCCACCACGGCTCGTCCCCGACCCTCTCCCGGGCCAGGCCGGGCGCAGCGCGGCAGCAGAGATAGGCCTGGGCTCTGCGCTCTGCGCTCTGCTCGGCTCGAGCCGCCCGCCCGTGGCAGAGACTCCTCCTCCCCCATTCATTCGCACGCACCACGCACCGCGCAACGCAGCGGGGCCAGCGGGGCTGTTCTCCCCGCTCCCTCCGCTCCCACAGCAAGGACACCAACGCCTGCCGAGCGATTCCGACCTCCGTCCTTGTCGCACTCATGAGGACCTGCCACCCCCAGTACAGGGCGCCGCCACAGGTGCGACAAGGACGGAGGCACGAGAGTGATCTTCGGAATCGCTCGGCTGCTCCTCCTCCTTCTGCTGCTGGGGAGCCGATAAGTAACACAACACCCACGCTCGCTCCGCCCGCGCGCTGCTGCTGCAACACGACGGCAAGCTCGCTCCAAACACGGGGCAACAATGAGCCATTCCCGGGTGACGGGTCCAGAGCAGAACCGGAACGGGATCAGGATCACAGTCACTCACCCGCACCCCACCCCGCCCCGCTAGATCGCTCGGCGCTTATAAGGACCAGGGGGGCTGGAGGGGCGAACGGAGTTTCAATCCTTCTAGGCCTCCCTGCGCCCCGCACCGCCCCCGCCGCCCCCAGAGTCTCAGTCCCCCTGAAGGACTCGAGCGCGCGGAGCACGCGACAAGCAGCCTGCATCGAGCACAATAGGCCTCACGACGACGGTGCTCTATGGTCTGGCCCCGCCCCGCCCCGCCCCGCCGCCCCCCGCCCGGGACTAGAGTGAACTCCGAGCTGCAGTATCTGCACGGCGCCGCAGAGGGAGAGAAAGAGAAAGGCGAGCGGAGTAAGAGAGGGAAGATGTGGTGTCGGCAAAGCGGAGAGGTCTGTTGTATGGCGGACTAATTGCGGGGCAGGAGACGGGAGGGCGCAGAGGGGCTCTACAACGGTCAGCGCTTGCGCTACACACTCGACTACGCGTTGTGTCCACCCCCAGCACGGCGCGGGGGGCCCCAAGTACTGTACCCCGCGCCGCCCTCTCTCCGCAGCTTGTACGGTCGATCTACCTCACAAAAGAACGAGCGGCCCCTAAAAAGAAAAGCCCCGCCTCGAGCAGCGCAGGAAGGAAGGAAGCATCAGGAGGAGCATCATTTTGTGGCATTTTATAGCCGCATCGGCTTGCGCTGCTTGGGCGCCGCGAGGGGCACGGCGAGGAGAGGGGTGAGGGGGAGCTTGTCGGAGCTCAGGAGGCGCGCAGGACACGGCGGCGGCCCGCGGTAGGGGAGAGGCGTGAGGCGCCGTGCCGTCCCCGAACACTGATCCTGATCCCCTCCCGAGGGGGCGACTACCCCGATAAGCGCGGGTGGTGCCCCGCCACGCCACGGCCCCATGAACCCACCACGCCCCGCCCCGCCCCGCCACGTTCTGATCGAGCAGTCAGTCACGGCGGCGCGCGCGCGCCCCGGCTCTCAGCAAGGAAAAAGCATGACCTGTTTCACGACTGCATACATACTGCAATGCAGCACGAGTCACTCGGGGGGCACACGCGCGCAGAGGCCCCGCAGCAGACTTGATCCAGAAAAGCGCCGCCGCTCTCCTCGCTTTATCTCTCTCCTCTCCTGCACCTCTGCGGCGCACCCCACGAGTGCGAGAGAAAGAGAGAGAGGCAGAGCGAGAAGAGCGCTCTCCTGAATCGGCCTGCAGGCAGCCCCGAGCGGTCCTTCACTATAAATTCAAGCGTACACCAAATTTTCTGAATTTTCTTGATTTTTCTTGACTTTTTTCTGATTTAATTTTAGGATGTTACACTAATTTTATTTTATTTTTTTAAAGTGAAGGACCCCTTTGGCAGCCCGGCATCGGCATGCCCGCGTTGACGGGCGTTCTCCAGGGCCGTGGCGATGGCGACCCTGACTCCAGCCCGGAGCTCCCTCCCTCCCTCTGACTCTGGCTCCGCCCATGCCCTGCCAGCTGCCGGGCTGCCTGGCCGGGGCCGCCTTTACTCTCCACACATGGCCCGGCTCGGTTGAGCCGCTCCGCTCTCCGCTTTTCCGCGCTGTGAGGTAAATGTGCCGGACAGATGCCGCACGGGCAGGCGCGGCGTGGCGTGGCGCGGCTCGGCGCACAGCGGGGCGGGGTGGCGTGGCGGGGTGGTGGAGGGCCCCGGAACAATGAGCACGCATCGCACAGGAAAGCGAGCAGTCCCTGATGGGGAGGGAGGAGGAGGCAGTCATCATCGCGCCCAAAATACAAGAAGGGAGCGGGGACGGGGATGGGGAACGGCGCGGCGGCGCATCGCCACGATATATAAGAGCGAATGCCTCCAAACGGAAGAAAGCAAGAAAGAAAGAAACGAGTAAAAAAACGGTCTCGCACATGACGAACGGCGAGGGTAGCAGGAAGGACGGAGATAACAAGGCAAGGGGGTGGGAATGTCGCAGTGCCGGCGGGGCCCGGGCCGGGGCCGGGGCCGGGCCCGGGCCGACGACACGACCGGCATCAAGATCGCTGACATCATGACAGCGCGTGTTTCGCCGTGTTCCGCTTACCTCTGGCGTTGGTTGCAGCATCGGCGATCTTTTGGAAGGCGTCCAGGTAGGCGGCGATGGCTTGCAGCGTGGCCCTGTAACAGCGGAGCGTCGATTATAGGAGGCCTAGGGCTGGCTGGCTCCACGCGTCGGCGCGTGCGAGGTGGGGCGGGGCGACATTGATGCAACCGCAGGCGACCGCCGCCGAACCAACGACGCCCTCGCCTCGAACCGCGTACAGTATCGTGTTGTCGCCCCTTCCGTTAAGCGAAGGGGAAAGCCCATCCCAACTTTACCCTTCCCTTCGCGCCCTGAGGATGAGCGGAGGGCACGCGAGGTGAGGAGCTGGAAGTGAAGTGGCCACCGGATAATACGCTCCTCCACGCCACGCCGCGGGCTGTGAGGTAGGTCAGCAGGACATCGCGGAGGGCCGGGCGGGGTCGCAGGTCGCAGTGGCGGGGCGCCGTGCCGTGTGGTGTGGCGGGGCGGGGTGAGGTGGGGCACCATGACATGAGCCGTCCTGACTGTTGTGAGGCTGGGTGGCGAGAGCGTGTAACTCAACTCCCTGGGCTACGGCCCGAGCAGCCAGCCAGGCAGTGCGGCCACACCACACACACACACACACGCACGCACGCACGCACAAGGGCTTCCAGCTTCCACCTACGCTCACGATCCTTCTCCGTCCCGCACGAAATGGCAAGGACAGCCCGCCCGCCCCGCCCCGCCCCGCCCCGCCCTGCCCCGACACACTCGGGTGCTCCGTGCTCCGGTCCGCGGCCCTGGTCCGCCGGGGCTCAACTTGTGCAGTAACTTCTCATCTCGCGCTTGTACTTCCCCGGGGCGCGCAGCCCTTTCCCCTGGACTCACATTTGCAGAGCACGAGAACCGGTAACGATGCACTTTCAACCCCCTACCCCTTTGTACCCACCCAGCCACCTCTCTCCCTCCCCTGACGACCCTGAAAGTGTCCGGACCACATCTATCCGAGACTTATGTCAGTCACATCAGCACTCACCTGAGACAGGTGTGGAGCTTGGTTGCCTTGGCGACGAAGTCCTCCCACAGTGGGGTTCCATTCTGGAAGCAGAAGAGAGACCAAGAGTGAGTTGTTTCCGTCCCGTAGGACCCGACCTGCGGGATCTCGGGAGCGGGTACGGGTACTTGTGCGCTGGTATCACTCCTCTCCTGTCACGTGACAGAAGTGTAGCGCGCCGGCGCGTCACGCGACAGCTGTCACAGGGTGGCATCACTGACACCCTAAACTTGGCATCTGCGACGGAGTTTACGTGCAGAAAATCGGCAACACGTCTTAGATAACGAGGCGGAAAATAAAAAAGGGTGCTATGGTCCAAGTACGTTTTGTTCATAACAACCACATTCAAGAGCAAATTATGAGTAGGAGATAAATTGTTTGTAATTTTAAGGCTACGCGAAACAAAGAAAACAACGTGACAGATGTAATGAAGCACTTAATTGATTGCGGTACATCCGAACAGATAATAAGACAAAGGGTTGTAAATTTGGAAAAGGCACTTAATCGTCTAAGAGCCCTCGTACGGGGCGTCATGACGTATCGTCTCGGGGCTGCGTCAGCTGTCGAGTCACGACCGTCACGATGCAGATGCAGTGCAGCCGCGCAGCCGTGCAGAGAGAGCGCTTCGCTTCGACCAGCCCGGCGACGACGCGACTCTGATCAATACCCCGACGACGTCGTCGAGACCCCCTTCATCGAGGGGCGACGCGAGCCGCCGCCGCCGCTGCCGCTATATCGCCCGCACCTCGCACCGGCCCGGCCGCACTCAATTACGTACCTTCATGTCCATGATGATCTGGTGGAAAAGTCCACCGAGTGCCGAGCACTCGCGCTCCAAGCTCACTTCCATGACGCTGGCGGACGAGGGTCTCCCACAAACACAAAATCACTCGCGCCTCGCCTTCACCTCGGGCACGGGCACGCCACTGCGCCGCGATTCATGGCCCGGTTCGCGACTTTTCACACTCACACACACACACGGACACACACTAACTCACTCACACCCGCGCCGCGTACAACGCTTCACTTCACAAAACGATTCAACAGCAACGCCAAGGAGCGCGGCGGCAGCGTACGTACAAGGACGGCCATGAGCTGCTACTGTCGTCTCGTCTCTTTCTCTCCTCTCGTTGTCGTCCTTGTTGTTGTTGTGGGCCGTGCCCTGCCGCTGCGCATGCGCGCCTCGCGCAGGACGAGGGCTTTACCGGGCCGTGGCAGACATCCAGTCGGCTGTGGGCTTCCGCAAACTTCCCGCGGGCAGAATGACACTCAGCGTCCTGAACAGAGGACAACAATTTCCAATGAATGAAAATGAAGGAGAATAATTTTGAAAGCGGCGCTTGTTTGGCGTTGTGGCCTTTATCTGTGACGGAAATGGATGTTGAACACTTTGGTGAGACGGAAATTTCTCCGAGCTGAAAAGATTTTTGTGAAGACGTGTTGGCAGCAGCGTGTGTCAAGTGATAGAAACAAGTGTTTGTGTAACCTCACTTTGAATGATTATACTAGCGAAAACAAAAAGTGTATTAATTATTGTTGATTCACAATGTCAGAGAAAGAATATGCCCCGCTCAGTTCCGCCTGTGTTAGAGCGCTCAATGATAAACTCTATGACAAACGGAAAGCTGCCGCTCTTGAGATAGAAAAGTAAGTTCGGCCCTTGTTGGTGTTCATTTACTATATTTCAGTATCCTAATGTAACGTTTTCCTATGCCACGCAAAGACAGCACTTTGTGGTGAACATAAAATTTTCTAATTTTCTACGCATTTCTCAAAATACTTTCTATTTTATTGGAACCATACCTCTCACAGCATGCCTGTTTTCTTACTAATTGTTTTCTTTTTTTTTAAAAAAAAAATTCTTTTCCCTCCAGAATGGTGAAGGATTTTGTCGCTAGAAATAAGAATCAGGAGTTGAGACAGCTAATGAAAGTATTGGGTCAAGATTTTGCTGGATCACAGAACCCAAACACGCGAAAAGGTGGCCTTATTGGTCTTGCCGCAACAGCCATAGCATTAGGAAAGGTAAGCTACTTTTCTGATGAAGAATACTAGTTAGGTTTCCTATTGATTATTTGTCAGTAAATCATCCTTTATTTTCAGGACACTGGTCAATACACTCCTGAGCTGATTTTACCGATTCTGGCATGCTTCTCAGACTCAGACTCAAGGGTTCGGTATTATGCATGTGAAAGTCTGTATAATGTTGTGAAAGTAGCCAGAGGAGCTGTCTTGCCACATTTTGCTGAAATTTTCAGTGCTCTTAGCAAATTAGCTGCTGACCCAGAACAAAATGTCAAAAACGCATCTGAACTGCTTGATCGTCTTATGAAGGTGAGCAAATCACTTGCATGAAATTTTATCTAGCAAAAAGACATTTTATGTGAAAATTTCTTACTTATTGCAGGATATTGTTAGTGAGGACCCATCTTTTAATATCATAGGATTTATGGAACTTTTAAGAGAAAGAATATATAGCAGAAATGCCTTCACAAGACAATTCATAATATCTTGGGTATCTGTGTTGTATGCAGTCCCTGATATGGATTTCATAGTTCTTCTTCCTGAGATTCTTGATGGACTTCTCAAAATGCTTGATGAGCCCACGTTGGAAATCAAAAAGACGTATGCTTCAACAGAAAACACCAGTTTACTCTCATGCTGCTTTACTCACACAACTTTTTTCTGATGTAATTTTTTCTCTGTTCAACTTTCTGTGGCAGATGTGATACGGTCCTTGGAGAATTTTTAAGAAGCATTAAGCAAGATCCTAGTAGAGTAGACTTCCCAAGGATGATAAATATACTAATTGTTCATAGTCAAGCACAGGATGAGTTTCTTCAACTGACAGCGATAACATGGATCAAAGAATTTGTTCAACTCTCGGGAAGAAGTATGTTACCATTTGCCTCAGGAATTTTAACAGCTATTCTTCCATGTTTGTCATATGACACAGACTCTCGAAAAAGTATCCTTTATCATGTTGCCATTTCTTTAAAATAAATGTGGCTACCTCTCAGAAAATTTTCCTTAACAACAAATCAGATATCAGGGAAACAGCGAAAGCAGTCAATTTTATTCTTACCAAGCTTATAACAGCTGAAAAGGATAACAATGATAGTAGGGATGATCTCAACTTCCCATCCATAATAGAAGTTCTTTTGAAACATTTAGTCCACTCTGCTGTGCCTACAAAAGTGGCAGCTCTACAATGGGTTTATCACCTGCACACCAATATTCCAGATAGAGTAAGTGTGAATATTTTCTCCTCCTAATTTTTATAATCAATCAATTAAATTTCTGACTTTTCCTTCTATCTTTCAAGATGTTGCTTCATGTAGATGAGCTTTTCCCAGTGCTGCTTAAAGTCCTGTCTGATTCAGCTGATGAGGTTGTACAACAGGACATAGAAGTCTTAGCTGAATTCATGTCTTGTCCATCTTCTGGTACGAGAGAGAGTTTATCATTTGTTAAAAATTGAAAGCACCATAATTTGACCATCACATAGTTATTTTTATTTGACTTCTTCAGGTGATACCACAGTTGCTGTCAGGATCCCGAATTCAGAAAATCCATATTTCTCTAAATTCATTGTGAGCTTACTGAAGCTTTTTAGCACAGACCATCATTTACTTGAAGATAGAGGATCATTTATTATAAGGTACCTTTTAATCTCTTTTAGTACTTACTTTGTTTCATATACATTATGTGGCATGCACAGCCAATTTTGTTAAAGTAGGATTTTTTACCATGACCATGATTTTAAAAATTACCTTTTGCAGGCAGCTTTGTGTTCTTCTTGATGCAGAAGATATCTATAGAACTCTAGCCACCATCTTAACAAGAGAGGAAAACTTGGCTTTTGCTCCTACTATGGTGGATACCCTAAACACTATTCTGCTAACAGCCGCTGAATTATTTGAATTAAGGAACAAATTAAAAGACCTTTCGTCAAAGGTATAACATTTTTAAAAAATCATACAGTTATGCTATTCTTTAGTTAAGTCTTACACTGGGAAAATCTATTTGTTTAGGAAAGCTGCTCTCTGTTTTGCGAACTTTATGAGTTATGGTGCCACAATCCAGTAGCTACGGTTTCCCTTTGTCTACTGACTCAAAATTATGCACATGCAAGCCGTCTGATAAGAAACTTGTATCCTTTCATACTTAAATATGTTGTCAGAATTTTACCCTACACTTGTCAATTGTTGTATTCATATTTTTTAATTTTCTTGGTATTTTCCTAAGCCCAAACAGTGGGAGTCTGGAGGTAACAGTTGAATTTCTCATTGAAATAGACAGACTTGTGCAGTTACTTGAGTCTCCAATATTTACATGTGAGTTAAGGTCATTGATTGCCTTGTGTAAGTTTGTTCAAACTTTAAATCATAATTTTGATTTTTTTAAAATTTATTTTTTAATTTTAGTTGTACGCTTGGAACTTCTTGAAATTCCTCACAACCAACACCTGGTCCAAGCCTTATATGGTCTGCTTATGCTTTTACCTCAAACTGAAGCCTTCCATATGTTGAGACGCAGATTGAACTGTATTCCAACTCTCCATTTACAAAACGGTTATGTTCAAGGGTATGTATTCTATCTTAAACTCACAACTGTGCCAGCCTCATTTATAAATTATAATTATTATCTAAATTACAGTGGAGTTACTGAAAGAGCAGATGATCGACCAGGTGTCAAAGAAATTGACTTTGACAAACTCTTGAAACAATTTTTAGAGATACAAGAAAAACACCAAAAAAGTAAACAGAAAGGCCGCAAAAAAGCTATGCTTCAGCTGGGAGTAAATAATCTGGAGATTCAATAGCAAAAATACCTTGATTTATTGTTGTAACTTAGGATGGAGAATGCCTCCCACCTACCTAGAACCTACTTTTGTTTTATAGTGTACATTGTTTGCTTCATTGGGTGATGGATTGTTTTAATGCCATCTTTGAGTGAATAATGAATAGAAACAATTTGTCAATATGTTGATTGATTGATATTGATTATATAAATGTACTTTGTGATCATGTCTTATATAATTTTCAGAAATTTTTGAACTTTTTTGTACATACTGAATATTTGTTATAATTTCCTGAGAGTTTTAACTGTTTCAAATTGCATTTACGCATGGTTCATGTATCAATTTTTTTTTTTTTTTTTTTTTTTTTTTAAAAAGGCCATTGTATGTGTGTATACTATGAGCATTTTAGTTCTCCTAGTCTCCTGTACAATTTACTTGTAGTTAATTTTTGTGTGTTAAAACAAATCAGTTATCAGGGAACAAATCAAAATAAAAAAACTCTATATTTGTACAGATGATCTTTAAAATATATTTTAAAAAATAATGATTAAAAAAAAAACATAAGCACCAGTTGTCCCTCTTTACAATAGTGGTAAAAACCACAAGGCATCGGTCAACAGATTTGCAAGTGATAAAGAAGATAGGCTAAGGGTGCCCTTACACTCAACATTTTCGATGTATCCGCCTATGTCTGTTTGACGATTTTCGTTCATATTTTGTCTGAAAAAGTAGAAAACATGCACTGTTGTACATTTCAACACATCATTCGGAACTTTAGTGACAACAAAATTGTCCAAAATTACAAAACGGACATAGGCGGACATGACGAAAATGCCGAGTGTAAGGCCACCTTAATATTGCTAATATAGCAAATTTGATAAGTCATAATAAGAACACGTAAACACATTTGCAAAATGGAAAAAAAATAATTCAGGGAACTAATAAATTCAAATAGATGGAGTATACATTTTCATATTAATAGTTGTATTTATACATTTTTACTGAACTATCACAGCAGCATGCCTTTGTGTAAAGACTATGGGTTTGCTACATCCCCTGGTTGTAGACTGAGAGTTACCTCTTGAAGTTGGTTTACCCAATCTTCTTGCTGAAAATTGTGAGTAATATCTCTAATTTGATTGATCAACTGACTATTTTCCACAACTGTATCTCGAATACTTCTCTTCATATTAATCATTTCTTCAATTGCCTTAGAAAATTTAAGACACTCCTCCTTACTTCTTAATTTCTCCTTCTTTCCCTCACCTCTCAGCTGCTTGGTCAAAAGTCTGTCATGGATGACACGGTCTGCTTCAACAACAATACATTTAAATCTATGAAGATTTTGTTCATATTGAGTCACATCTTTCTCCAGTATTTGGGTCTGAGAGAACACTGTTTGAGCCATTATATAGCAATCTGCCATATTTTCTGCCTGCTGGGCTAGTGGGGGAGCAGCTTTTTGATCCAGTAATGACCTCAGCTGACGCCCAGCATCAACAACCTTAATCCTCTCCAGTACATGAAACTGTTCATCATTGTAGGTGAGACTGCGCGTTGCCTTGTCTCGCAGCAAATGTTGCCAGGATTCTCTGAGGCGATCTACAAGAGTCCTAGCTATGTTGGGCATGCGAGCTTCTGAAGGACATACCACATTCCTAGATGAATCTAACCACTTTCTCAAGAGTGTCTTTTCTGACACATAGCGGTCATGGAGTTGCTTGATGGCTGGGGCAAGATTTTCAGAAAGTTCTTTGGTTAAATTATTCAGTTCAGTTTTCCAATCAGTTGGGACAGTATTTGGAACATTATCAGAACCACTGTCAAGTTCACGTATTGCATTATGTGATCTGCAAGCCACATTCACAACATCCCTCACATAGGATGATAATGCCTGCAGATTTTCACTGCGTTGTAAAACTCTCTCTATATCTCTGCTGACTACAGTTGACATGACCTCCACACACAACCCATTTAATCTACTAGTCTGGGCTAGTTTTTCAATGCGTCTTTTACACTCATGACCCACACTGCAGGCAACTTTAGCTATGCTAGCATCATTCTCCACAGAAACAAGAGTAGGAAAACTGGGGAAATCTGGTAGTGGATTTTCAGATGCAGTTACAACATTGTTGCTATCTCTGCTTAAAAGCATGATGGGGCACTCCTCTTCAATTTTTGGATACCCTCTTCCAGGAGTGTTTTCATCAACTACATCCAATAGAGGTCTGTCCTTTAACAGTAAAATTTGTTTATGGGGTGCTACATTAGTTTGTTCCATGATCAAACTCTGAACTTCAGCAAATGTTCCTTCCGGATGTAAATATACTCTGACACTTTGGCTTTTATTCAAGTGGTAAATATGTAAGAGCTTACGAGACAGAATATCTGTTACTTCAGAGAAGAAACGATCAAATTTCCAAACTCTTTTGTGATCTGTTTCCATTAGTCCAGCTAAAAGAGGAATGACTAGTCTCTTCAAGCCTGCACTTAGTCGAGAATTGCTGGGCAAGTCTTTGCTCCATTCAATAGGACCATTATCTCGAAGTTGAATACCTGATATTACCCCAGTAGCCTTTTTGGTTGTAATGAAAAACATGGTTTCTTTATTTCTACGACCACCAAAAGGGCGGAATGGGAGATTGCCAGTGGCAACATGATACAGTGTCACGCCAATGGACCAGAGATCAACAGTGGCACCAAATGCTGTTCCAACAGGCTTTTTTAAAACAGCCCGTTCAAAAAGATCAGGGTGCAAGTATTCTTCAGTGCCATAAAGTGAAACAAATTTCTGATCTTCTTGAAGCTCTCGAGCAGCACCAAAGTCTGTTAATTTGTAAATTGTGCGCCCATCTTCAGCAATGAATTTCATTATATTTCCTGGTTTAAGATCACGATGGACTAAATTGTTGTCACGTAGATGCTTCATCCCAGCAGTCAAATGACTTAATACTAATAAAAATTCCTCTTCTTGTAACCCATAGGTGTTTTCTGGATCCTCTAGAATAGTGAACAGAGATCCACCAGTGCACAGTTCCATAACAATGACTTTTCCTCTTCCATCTTGTTCATCTTCGATGGCTAGAAGCTTGACAATATTTTCATGTTTTACTCTTTGAATAACTTCAAATTCACGAAGCTGAACCTCAGAACTGCGTAGGTGGCTAGCCTGGTTAAATGTCTTCACAGCCACGGGTTCACCATTATTTTTGTTAACACCTTGATAAACAGCACCTGTTGCCCCTTTCCCCAGGACACTGGTGGTGATCCACACGAAATTACTGGATCCACGAAGAAACGCTGAAGTCATCTCGCAGAATTTGTTGCAACCACATACACAGACAAATTTCTTCCGGCGTTTACTCTGTCTCTCTCTTCCAAACTCTGAGGCGTAGTGCAGCTGATAGGGGAATAGCCCTACGCCTACGGCCTGCTAAGTTGCCATCTCCCTCCAAGCGAAACAGGAACAATTACATCATTCCTTCAAGGATTTCTCCGCATTTGATTCACCTGATGCACTCAAGTGGCAAGCCACCGCACAGTAACGTCAGAGTTCAGTCATGTCCAAGTGAGTCGAAGACGAAGAATAGGCTAGGTAACTCCAAACTCCAGCCCAGCACCTGCAAGACCTGCAGAGAGAGAGAGAGAGAGACGTTCTGTTGTTCTTGCAAACTTAATGCAACAAATATCCCACAAAATTTCTTAAAAATGAAAACCAAAATACTTGAAGGGGGAAAATTATGAAGGAAATAAATGAAAGTAACTATTTCTTATTTTTTCCCGCACATTGAAGCATTTCCCCTATTTTTAAGGTAAATAATGTTACTGAAAAAGGGAAATTTGGCAATGCCTCATGCTGTTATTTTCACCTCCTCAACCTTCTGCTATAAATCGCACAGAGGCACTGTTCAATTTTCAGGCTTTTTAATTACTGCTTTGAAACAACGGAAGTCATCTTCGTTTCTTTAAGAAGTCCCAAATACTATTTTCACAGAGGATAATTTTGATTTTGATGCGAGTGGTAGCAGTAGTGTTTTCTGTGCAGTAGCCTGATTGACTGCAGTAGTGCATGCGTAAAGATGGCGTTGTTTTGTAAAGGGCGACTTTCTCTGTAATTCTTACGGAATATGAATTAAAACTGCCGAAGTTACCATTTTATCAAGTCTGGCTGCATTTCTTCTCACTTCAGGTATGTGAAGAGCATATATTTATGGCATTGGTGTAAAGTTTGCAGTCGGATGAAACGTAGTGCAGACGCTATGTGAGTCACGCGTTTGGGGGCGGCTTGTGAATGATTTTTTCAATGAAACCTAATCCCAGACCTACCTCTGCTTTCCCAGCGGTGTTTATCTGTAATCTTATAATCCCCTGATTTTACTTATGAGGGACTAATGCTTGCTTTGCAACGACCTGATCTGCATCAGTATGCATTGTGACAGGTTAATATTGACAGCTTTAGTCTCTGATTATCACATTGTCATTTGTATAGAGGTTCTAGTCTCGCGGGAAAGCAATTTTCCTGCCATTTTCCACTTAGACTTTTACACATGATCAGGTCACTTTTCTCAATATTAATAAGACTTTTAAAAATTTGTATGTCTACATAGCTTGCTGTATTTTCTCTAACTTTTCTTTTGTTGTAGCTGGCTCTGCAGTTCACCATGGGTTTGCATGGCTTTCAACTGGTGTAGGCTAGTTGGGCCATGCAGGCACAGCCAGGCCGACGCTACCTTAACTCTGTATCTGATTTGTACGGTGCTGATGAAATAGAAGTGTTGTGGGACGAAATTCGCACGCTGGAGCCCTCAAGTTGTCGCCCCGAGGACCTGCAGGTAAAGCCCAGTTAATGAAATTTGATCTTGCTCATTTACTTTAAGTGACAACTTTGGTTTGTTTTACCGGTTTCAAATTGGTGTGGATGAGATTGCATGTTCTTTGCAATTTTAAATGATAACTCAAGTGCATGTCAATACTGATTCTATGATACGCTAAAGTAATGAAGGGGTTAAGAGTAACACTACTCTCATGACAACTTCTAAAGATACCTACATTTGTTATCTCAAACATAGTTTTCTTCCCACTACTGACAATATATTAAACACAAACCACCTTCGCAATGTAGTACAGTAGTTTTTGGGGTCACCAGTTCAAGAAGAAACTTGATCTTATTATCAATTCCAGTCAGTTAAGTGTTCTTGTTTAATACAACTTGTGGAATCCAGTGAGAGGACATTTCATAAAGAATAAAAAGTCAACAGGCAATGGTTCATTATTTTTCCAAAATTTATTTTAAAACCAACAAGTTACGGTGTTCTTTGTGAACAGAGAGGAAGTTTTTTTGGGACATCAGGTGAGGATGGAGATTTTGCCTCCTGCTCTAGCCATATTAAAAATGACTTAAGTGACGACGAAATATTCTTTGAAGCGGAAACGTCTTTGGAGGTGAGTTTAGATGATGGGCTCACTAAGGTGGGTGTTTGTAAGCTTTCATATCTGTTCTCTTCTTTGCAAAGTCTCTTTTTTTAAAATTTTAAAGTATATATTTCCTAATATTTTTGCTACCTAATTCTGTTAGTATGTATTGATCTGAAACCATTGCCTGTCAAAATTGTCTATGTCCTTAAGTGTATGCACATGTCTTAAGAGCGCACTCATGGGTTTTATTTTAAATCTCACCTCTTTTATCATGCTCAGTTTACTGTGCACATTTGAGCTCTTGTAACCATGCTCATAAGTATTGTATAAGAACACAAATCTAATATCTTTCATGACATTTTCCCGTGTATTGAAAATCGCAATAATCAGGAAAATAAGTGCATTTTATTCTTAGTAGAGCTCAAACTACTGTAATATCCACTTCAATTTCAATGTCAAGAAGTTTTTATTTCATAACACAAGAAGTTATTTTTTGCTTCCTAAGGTTTCACTGTCATGCAGTGCGTCTATTTTTAAAATTGTTTAGCTCTAAAATGTTGCAGGACTTCGAGATTGCGGGCAGTCAGACTCACGTGGCCAGCGTGGCTGACTGTGAGTCGCCCGCGGTCACGGTCCGCTCGTGGGACTCTCATGCCAACTACCGGGTCCCAGGGTCTCACCCGGGCTCCATTTTCCATGGAGTAATCCTCTACTGCGATGAGACTCATCTTAAATCATCGACAGGAGTCGTTCGTTTACTACTAGTGGTATGACACACCACCATGTCATTCTAATTTCATAAGTGGATTGATTTCAGTATTTTTTAATATTATCATAACTATTTACAGGTATCATCTGTAGCATGTCTAGCATGTCTCTGCTCTTCTGGGACGGTAAAACTAGGGCTCTTCATGCTGCCCCTAGTTGCCCGTCTCCGTCTGATGATGTTTGTCACAATATTCAGTTTGCTGGTTACCATATTGCTCCTATTTCTAGACATTTCTCACATTATTTATCTTTTTCCGTTTAACTGGGGAAAGCTGGTGAGTCCATGAGCTTTGCCATATGTATTACACCTTTGTAATACTATGTTTTTTACTCATCCATGTCTTTTGCAGAATGCTTGGTTTTATGTCAGTGTCAGTGCACTTTACCTGATCAGCTCCTCACTTATCTTGCATCTGCTCAACGAATATCAGGAATCTTATTCCTGGATACCAAAGAAAACCCGGGACCATCTCTTAGCTACTGGAGTTCGTATCTTTTCATGACTTTAACATGTCCATTGATAAGCAAATGTGATCCTGAGATATTAACTTTTATATTTTGGTTATAGATTTTGGGATACATTTGTGCCATTGAAGCTCTTGTTCTATCAGTGACAACAAGCTGCTGTCAGAGAGATCAATATCGCCCTGTTGTGACTGAGGATTCAAGTGAGATGAAGGTCCGAGATTCAGCATTGCAACCGCTACGATCTGACAGTCCACAACACCGCATGACTCCTCCAAACAAATTGGCTGTGCCATCTTCAGCCTCCACCTCCTCTCGAGTATCCAGGATGCGCAACTCTGCATCAGCTCCCCTCTGGCCTCTTGATGATGGACAACCAGGATCCTCTAAGCGCAATGATGGGTATGCATGACAGGCCAATGAAATTCTCTTGTAAATGCAACTAGGCTTTTATAGGACTTTTTAATACCTGCGTGTATGTCCAACCAATACTGCTTGCACTTTATAATTCATTTAATTTCCCCATATTTTTGTAGGTGGGAACAAAATTTTAACTTTAGATTATTGCTGGAAGTGCCTGTCACTTATTTATAATCTCACTAGTCTTCAGTTTATCACATTCAGAAAATATTTTCATTGTTAAAGTAAAGTATCACATGTTGTACATGTAAGTCCACCTGCTGGGGCATTAGAAGTCTCATCTACTAGGTATCATAATCCTTAATGACTTACCTTACAGATTGATATAGTTCACCCTTAAAGTGTTCCAGTATTTTTGTATTGTAGCATACATAAAAAGTAATTTTTATGCCAAGCTTTCAAAATTTGTGATCATTTTTGAGTAACTATCTTTAGATAGCTAAAGAAAATGTGAAAATGTCAGCCACATCAGCTTCAACTTGTAGCGGGCAAAAGTTTTTGTTTTTTTTTTCTTTTGAAGTTTTATTGTATGTATTATTTTCTAGTCAGCCTATGGCTGGTCATGATCTCAAGGATTTATTGCATTATAGCAATGAATTTCAGATCTCTCACTCAGTTTCTTTTTGACTGATTTTTTGTTCCTTGTGATATTTTATTTTTTTCCATTTTATGTAATTGTCTTTAGAAGGGACTTGGAACTACTTCCACTCTTCCATTTTATTTTTTTGAAATAGAAAAGTGCTAGTTCTCCTCAGCCTACAGCATGTTTCAGTTAGGTTTTTTCATTCCACTCTACTTTTAATTTTCTTTATCATTTCGACTAACTTTGATGTGTTCTTCTTTTTTATTTATTTGATGATGTGTCAATGTTCATGTACTAAGGTTACTTTTGTCTGCTGATGTCACCTTGTATCAACTTGATAGAAAACAATGTTGACTTGGGAGAAAGCTGGAGTTTTAAGGTGGCTGCTTAACATATCGTGGCACTTTGAAGTTGCCACATGCCGTCCTGGTTCAAAATGGAAAGACAGGGTACGGTATTCACACTGGGGCGGACTTATCCAATAGTTAATGTCTTCAACTTCTATGCTCTTCCAACTTTTTCTTTTTGGACTGATTACTCTAGGAGAAAATTGTATGTAAAGCCAGTCTCTTGCTTATCATCTTTCCCCAAACCAACTGCTTACTGTGTTTTGATATGGTTAATATTAAGGTCTACTTTAAAAAGTTATTATTATTTGGGGGTTGTCATATCTTGTTTTTCATTTGACATAGAATGCTATTTGACTAATAAAGGCCTGCTTGAATTGCCTTGTCTAACTTCAGTATTTGAGGCAATAAATAGGTTTAAACCTATTTTAGGAGTAATCTGAGTCCTCATTGATTTTGCAACTTAAGTGCTCAAAGTATTCAACTTCCAATTTGAGTATAGTTCTCACTGTGACTAGTTCAATTCTATTGTTTTGCCTGTTATTTCATATAGACCACCAGAAACTTGTGTGAATGCTTTTAAAACTTGTTACTTGTAATTAAATGTCTGTTATATAGAGTAAATAACAGCTTAGTCCTGATGGATGGTATTCAGTTCAACTAAAACTGGGTTTGTGATATTACCTTAAAGTTGCCATTTGAAATAAGGGACATTATGGTCTTTGTCTTTTATTTACTTTAGATAACCGAATAAGCAAATTTTATATGCGTTGCAATGTTTGAGAAAACGCGTTTTAAATGAAGCTGTAAGAACATATTTATACTGTGGGACTTGAATCTTTTATCTCTTTAAAATCACTCTTGTGTTGATTTTTAAAAGGGTGACAGTTCAGTTGCTTTGGATGTATGAATATTATAGTTTACCTAATCGGTTTTATATATGGAAAAGTATTTTCCAGCCATATCAAACCTTTTGGGTTCTTCAGAAAAAGGAAAAGTTATGTTAAAATGTTCACATGTAAATAGAAGAGGATGGCAAAGATAGAAAACACTTTGTTTCATTCATTTGTTTTTTAGAATGTTACTTTGAAGGCTATGTTTTTCTTGAAACAAAAAAATATTTTTTCCTTCATTGAGGTTCCTTAAATTTGGGTTGTTCAGCCCTCTGAAATTATTTGCTTGATAAGTGCAGCTAGTTAGTCAAAGCTATCGATTCCCTATTTTGAGGATGAAATATTTTTTGCCTTAATCAAAACTTTTTTATCATTTCATTTCAAAAATTTTATTCAATCCAGCATTCATTGTTAGGGGCTAAAGACTTTGACCTTTCACAAATGTAGTTTGAGTTGATGCACAAGTTATTGTTTATGAGTTGCAATCGTAGTAATCTTCCAAATCAGTTCATATTGTTATGGTATGTAAGTGAGCCTCTCATTTTGAAAGTGTGAAATGTATGCAAGTTCTCAGGGTGTTATGGAGAAGGTTTTTGTTTAACTGCTTTTGAGCATTTTGAATAGGAGCAGCAGTGCTTTCATTTGATCGCATTGGAATATACATGACTTTTAGCTAGATTATTTTGTTTTTGAGGCCAAAGAAACAATTATGACTGATTGTAATGCTTGCATTGATATGTAGTCTTAAGGTGATAGTTCTCATCCAAGTTCTGCAGAATTTTTGGAATTTGTGGAAGCCATGCTGTTTGTAATGTAAGCAGTATTTTTTTTTTTTTTTTTTTTTTTTTTTTTTTTTTTAAGTATCTTAAAAGATGACTTTATGCAAAACCATCACAAATCTGCATAGTGTAAGATATTAAATTGGAGGTGCTACCATATTTTACATGAATGTGATGTTATATGTTGGAGACACATTCTAGTCATCAGGACCAGTCAGTCCTTTGTGAAATGTAATTTTTTGTTCTCTTTTAATTTTGTAGAAAATATTTTAGAATAATAGGTGTCACAAAGACCCATTATTTTTTTCTTTTCAGAAGGCTTCATATTATTGCATCATGCAGCTTAGACCAAGTCTTACTGTATTTTTAAGAAGTCTTTTTTGTGCATAACGTCCTTCACAGGCAGACACTTGCTGGTTTTCAAGTAACACATCACTACTACAACTTTAAATCAATTGCTTGTAATTATTTAACACATTCAGTGCCAACAAATATTGAAGTGCAGAGACTTTCACTTCAGATGTTTTGTTTGTTCTGAGTGTATTGAAGAAGTGCTCTTTATAATCTTATCTTGTAAATGTCATACAAAAATTTATTTGTTGGTTCTACTCGACTCTATTCACCTCAATAGCTATAAATCTGCTTCTTGTCACAGTTTTTGTGAAATCTATGCTTGTGAAGGTGTGAAGAAGTACTGATACTTCAATAGGCAATCATACCTTTTATTCTCATATTTTGATAAAATTTTAAATTTTTCAAAGAGAAAAGTCTATGTAATTTTAGGGCAAGATTGGATGCAAGTTTGTCCCCTCTAAATGTGGTAGTGTATTTTGTCTAGAAAACCCAGTTGATTTGTACTTATCATTCTTCAGATGAACATATTCAGAACTACATTGTATACTAGGATGTATATGTGTGTGTTTTATTGAGCCAAAAGTGATGTTTGCTCATATTTCAGCCAATGAGTTCTTTTTGAGGATTGGACTTAGGACAAGAATTTTACTTTTCTAGTCTACTTGCAAGAATCTGTGTACATGACAATTAAATCCCATAAAAAAAAATATAATTGTTTTTCCCCCTTTTCATTTTTTTCCCTTCTTTTTTTGGGCTCTTAATGTGGAACACAATTGGAGGGAAGACATTGGTCCGAAGGGAGCAGATTATAGACCCCATTCCCCTATTCGGTCTCTGGGGTCGGAGAGAAGAAGAAAGGAAGCTCGACCGGAATGAGTGCTCTTATTCGCCCTCTTTCCGAAATGAATACCACACGTCTAGGCTCTGTTGTTATGATCGGCAATGTCCTGTAAACTTTCATTTCGTAGTTGCAAGGATATTTTGCTGAGATTTTGATACTGGTTCCGGTCCTGATTTCTGATTTCCTTACCTCTTCTCTAAATGCCGAGACCGCTCGTCGCGTCAGCTAGCCGGCTCGTCAATAGATGATTCCCGCTCTCGGGATTTAGAGAAGAAGTGAGGAAATCAGGACCGGAACCAGTAAGAAAATCTTAATAAATACGTTGTCAAATATGATATGAAAGTTGTACAAGCGGTTCCTGATGACAAATGAGCGTAGAAACATGGTTTGCAATTCGAGAAAAGCGTAAATAGAGTACTGGTTCCTGTCTTGATTTCCTCACTTCTTCTCTAAACGCCGAGAGCGGGAACCATCTATTGTAACAGTACTCGTCTGTGAGTCCTTGTTTGTCGATCGGAGAGTAATTTGTCAATCCCACTCCAAGAGGCCTTTCTGTTATTTGTCACAGGCACTCGTAAAATTTTATCGTCGGACATGCGTGGAATACTCGAGGTTCGCTGCGGGCCGGCGCGGCGGCCGGCTAGTTGAAAAGAGCTGTCCCCCGTCGTCCGTCGTCGCACCGTGTCGTGCCGTGTCGTGTCGTGTCGTGCCGTGCCGTGTGGAGCAGTGTGGAGACGAAGCTCTTCGCGGGGAGGCTTACGCGTGTGAGAAGTGAGAAGCCTCATCAACTCTAATCGGCCGGAGTTTTATCGGCAGACCTTAAAAGTAGATGGGAACGTGATGGCGGACCGGGGACCATCGCACTTAAACTTCCTGTCTTGACTGGTCCAGGTGAGTAGTAGGTAATCCGTATGTAATGCAGTGTCCCAGAAAAAATAGAGTGACCCCATGAGGGAAGAGTACAGATATTCGGGTTTGTCCTAAAAAATCTGGGCGTGGTCTCATTGGATTCTTTGGTTCTTTCTCCACAAGATTGCATCATGGGCGGTCCGCAAAAAACCATTTTTGACCGTTTCCCCAAGATTTGGGACTTTTTCGGTAACTTTTGAGTGTTTTGGTCAGTATCTCCGAAAATATTCGTCGTACGTCAAATCCCAGGCCAAATTCTTGTTCCTTGGAACTTTTTACATGGGTGTACGAAACTGTAGCCACTTAACACCAGAAATGGGGAAACTAGAGCAAATACCCAAATTCAAGTCAGAAAAGTGCCAAAAAAGGTAATTTGGCTACAGTTTGGACAATAAATTTTTGCGGGACCTAATATTTTGGCAAAAGTCTTCTCTATTGGTGGGTAATACACCCACAAAAAATCAGCCGAATCGAAGAGGGTCGGGTACAGGTCCGGCTGTTCTTAAATAATTTTGCTCACAGTCAAAAACGAAAACAAGTGAGGTGATGACGGATGGTCGCGGGGCGTCGCGACGGTGACGGGCCGACGCCGACGTGACGACGCCGTCGACGCGATGGTGGCGGTGCGGCTTCACGCACGGCACAACTACGGCCGTCGTAATTACACCTCTCTGTCGGGGACGGGACAGATGTCGAGCCGAGATATCAGCGGCGCGGCCATCCATCGAATGGATTGACTCTCCCATTTCCCCTCCATACGACCATCTGATCGTGGTGGACTGGAGTGGAGTGGAGCGGCCGAGTTGTGGCCGCCGCACAACTTTGTGACCACAAATAGGGACAGGAGGGACGTGTGGACGACCGTCCCGGGGCGGCGCGGACGCGGACGCCGCGTCGCGCCAGCCTCCTGATTCCGAAGATCGCTCTCTCGCATAGGTCCTTGTTGCACCTACGGTGGTGCTCTGTGTTGGGGATGACAGGCGCCCATGAGTGAGACAAGGAGGGAGGCGCGAGAGCGCTGTTCGGAATCTGACGGCCAAGTGGCAGCTTGTAAAGTGCAGCAGCGTGCAGCAGCGCCGCGGCCGCGGCCGCGCTCGGCTGGACCATTATTGCGGGGACGTGAGCCGCCACCAAAACGTGTTGGTCCGCCTTGTCCCTGCATTTCAGGGAATAAGGGAATCCGATAATGAAATTTAACGTCGCTAGAAGGTGGATAGGGTCGGAACGGGCCGGTGCGTCGCCGCAGATTTGTACCCGTAGAGCACCCACTATAATGAACTTCACCCCCGCCGGGGTATTACAAATGCCCTGGCTAGGGAGGGACAAAGTACTCCAAACTAAACCGGGCCGGGAGAGTGAAAATTCCCTGGCTGGGGATAATGTACTCCACCCCGTCCCGGGGGAGTAGAAATTCCCTGGCTGGAGAAAACATACTCCACTTTGACAGGGGGGAGTAAAAATTCCCTGGCTGGCGAAAATGTACTCTACCCAGGCCCGGTGGGGGGGGAGGGGAGTATAAATTCCCTGGCTGCGAATGTACTCCACCCCGGCCAGGGGCAGTAAAAGCGAGTAAAAGTTCCCTGGTTGGGGATAATGAACTCCATTCTGGCCGGGGGTAGTAAAAAAAACTCTGGCTGGGGATTATGTACTTCACGCCTTGGCCGGGGGGTGGGGGGTTAAAAATTCCCTGCCTTGAGATAACACACCGCATTTCGGTACGGGGTGTAACAATTCCCTCGCTTTGGGGGGGGGATGGGGGGATAATGTACTCGATCCCGTCCCAGGGGAGTAAATATTTCCTGACACGCGGTATAATGTTCTCCACCCTGTTCCGGGGGAGTGAAAATTCCCTAGCTGGCTTCTCTTCTCCGGGTTGACTCTGGACAATTTTTTTCTGTTTTCGCTCTTTCCTGCTCCTTTTTGCCGAGTCCCATGAGTGTGACAAGGATAGATATATAAAACCACTGTACCGCACCCCACAGGGAGTTCCTGCAGAGGAGCGCCTGCTCGGCGGGGTCATGTCCTGTCTCTCACTTTACAATGCCTCCGTTTTTAGGGCGATTCCGCACATGGAGTAGTGTCGTGGTCGTGGTCGCGTCACCTCCGGCTCCTGTTCCTCGCGGTCCTCGCCCCACGCGGGTTAGCGGGAGTCATATGTTAATCGCGAGTCGAGTGCCTCTCTGGTTGCGTCCGCTCTGGTGAAAGCAGAGCTGCTTGTGCTGCTGCGGGGTGGGGGAGGCGAGGGCGACGCGGGGAGGGGGGGGGGCGAGGTCGCGCTCAAAGTATATCGGTCACCTGTGATTAGCGGGACCCGTGCGCCTGCGCCGTGTACGCGTCGCACGCCGGTCCAGTCGTAGGGCTGCAGCGTGGCGTGGCGTGGCGACACGTAAAAAAAATGTTGCTCGGTCGCGCGGCGTGGCCAGGCCGGGCCGGACCGGCAACTGCAAAGCCCCCTACCTGTGCCCCTGTATGCATAAGTGATGAGCGGTGGCGGGGCGTGGCGGGGCGCCGGCGCGCCGCGGCATAGGGCAGGGCAGGTGTCACAGAGTGGTCGTCAATTACTGGCGATTGATGTACCGGAGGTGAAAGGCGTGCAGCGCAAGCGCGGCGTGCAAGCGCTCTGCAGGCGGAGAGCTCCCGGTGGGAGTTGCAGGTAGGCAAACCCCGGAGGAGCCGGGCGCGGCTGCCGGATGGGTTGCCTATCCCCTCGGCGTTCGCCGCCGCGCCTTTTCCCGGTGATGGCCGTATACGCGCGGCGGAGCGGCGCTCCCTGAAGGGCTTGTGTTGTTTTGTCTCCGTGTGTTCTTTTCCTCTTCCCCCCCCCCCTCTCTCTCTCCGCCACTCCCTTTCACCCATCCCATTTCCGCTAGCTTGACTAACGACCCCCCCGCCAGGTCGACAGGCTGACAGCAGTGTCGCCTGGTGCAGTCGATACCTCTCTACCTACCTCCCACCCCCTCCCCCACTCAAAGTCACGGTGGACACAAACGAGAGATGAAATTCCGTGTGGACAAGATAAAAGAGTTTGGGGCCGTCATGAGGATGCATGCCGTACCCTCTCGGCGACCTGCTTTTCAGTCGTGTATTTCGTCCTGGACGCGGAGAATCTCGGTTTTGAAAAACATTTCGCCCTTCGCTGTCTGCGTGGCCGTTTGCGCTAGTGTGATTTCAGCTTGTGTTTTGCTTTATGAGACAATTTTTTTTTTCAAGGGCGATTATTTTTCTTTCCACTATGGTATGACAATTGGTGGTGGAGGGATGTGAGAGGACACTTCGCTGCGTGGTTAAAAAGTAAATAAAAAATAAATAAACAAATAAATGAAGGAAAACTATATCTTTCTTGTCTCTTGTCTGGCTTTGAGATAGCGATCTGGAGGTATCGTCCCCGCGTCGCCCCGCGTGATGCGCGGCGCTGGTCAGTGGGAGACCTCTCCCCGCGGGGCTCTCTCTGTGCTGGGCCTGTGGGTCTTTAATTTAAAATGTTGTTCCCCCGAGAGGAGTGTTGGGCCTGTGGTGGTGGTGCGGACAGCGTTGAGGAGAGATTTGATCGGGGTGGAGGGGGGGGGGGGCTGTCGTTAGGAACAGAGCTTTCGGCTCTCCGCAGGCGTCCTGCTGGAGAGGACCTCTGCTCCTGATCTGACCGGGGCGGGGCGGGGCGAGGCGAGGCCCCCGTTGCCCGGTCCGTTTTATGTAAATGCAGCAACAGGCTGGATAGCGCCCCGCCCCGCTCCGGCCTCCGCCCGGCCCGGCCCGGCCCCGTCCGGCTCCCTGTGTTTGATAATTGTTTACCGTGGCGCCTTTTAATTTATCTGTGGAAGCGGAATGATTTACTGGCCGGCCGATGACAAATGCTGTGGCCTAAGGGGGAGGGGGGGAGGGGGAATGCCCAGCACGCACGCATGCTCTGGGAATCCAAGTGTGTGTGTGTGTGTTTGAATGTCGCTCACTTGCAGGTGTGTGTACTTTTTCACGCGCTTGTTGGTGAGCGTCTAAGTTGGCTGTGGCTTCTCACCGGGGAAATTCCGGTGATACGTAGGTGTTCCACAGCTGCACCCCGTCAGAATGAGTACCCCTTGTACTTTATACCCATAGAGCACATGTTGCAATGCACACCCTACCCTCAAGAAGCCGCCGCGCCGTCCCGACCCTGGGGCACATTTCGCTCTGCCCGCGAGTGACGTGTCAACCCCAGTAGCCCGTCACCCTCACGGCTGCTGCTGCAGACCTCCTCTGTGATGCCTCCGATGCGCTTGCGCGCGTGGATTTTGCCGCGACAATAGGCCGCGTCGACCGTCCGCATGGTGCCCAAGTAGGCCGCGACTGGAAGTACTGGTTTGTGGAACCGTTGTTGTGCCCGCTCGCTGCACCAGGTCGCCGTCGCGTCCCCCGTTGGAGGCGACGTGAGGGACAAAGGGCTGTGGTGCTGTGGTGGTAGGTCACCCTCCGTTACCCTCCAAACTCCACGCAGCGGAAGGTACACGCTTGATGCCCTTGGCCCCGCGTTGCCCTGGCGGCTGGCCCCTGCTGGACCGCTGCTCTGCGCCGCTGACCGCTTCACGGCAGACGGCCCGAGGGGAGGGGTCCTTCACCATAAATTTTAGCGTTCACCGATTTAGTTGATCTTTTTTTTTCGTGATTTTCTTGATTTTTATCGATTTTTTTTCTGTTTTTCTGACTGGATTTTTTCTCTGAATTTTTCTAGAGATTTATTTTTTGCTGATTTTTTTACTGATTTTGGGTGTGCATTGTTTTCCTTTTTTTTTGAGTGAAGGACCCCTTGGGGCCACCCCTGTCGTCGTCGTCGTGTGTTGTGCAATTTCTCATATTGGATCGAAATGCGGGGAACGCGAGCGGAGCGGACAGGGCGACTACTACGGCAGCTTGCGAGGCTTTTTTGCATACACATATCCTCGGGCCGTGCGGTGTCGTGCAAGCTGATAGCTCTTAACAAGATGACGGCGACATAACAGGCGAACCGGGCCGGGGCGAGGCGCGGGGAGGGTGTTGGCGGCTCAGGGGAAATGGATGTTTTGTCTGATATGGCGGACGTTTGCATGGCCGCTGGGTTGCCCAACGCAATGACTGTGTACGTACACATGTGTTTGTGTGTGTGTGTGTGAGCGACGTGCCATTGGTCATGTGTCAGCCACCTTTAGAGAGGGGCTTCTTTCGGGCCGCCCCGCCCCGCCGCGCCATCGAGGTGCTCGCTGCTGAAAAGGCGCACCCCACCCCGTCCCGCCACGCCACGCTTGGCCGGCTCCTAAAAGGGGTGCAGGGTGTGGCGGGGCGGGGCGGCGTAGGGCGGCGCGGGGGCTCAGCAACGGGTTTCCTTTCGAGCCGGTAACGTCTCCGCTCTGAGCTGAGCCCGCCGCCAGGCCGCCAGGGTGATCCTGGAGGTCGGCGTTAGGGGAGCTGCAGCTGCTCTGGGAGTGCTGGACCCGTCCGGTACGGCGCGGCCGTTGAGGTGAATGGAAGCGCGAAGTCGGCGCGACTCTGCGGGTCATCCCGCCTTTCTCTCTCTTCCGTTTTGAGATTGTCGCGCGCTTGGCCCTTCGAGAAGACCACGTCGGTCGGTATAATCACGGTAAAAACAATGTCTGATTTTTTGAGGGAAAAGAGGAAAACTTTGAGGACCTTGGATACTTTGAGGAAAACTCCTTAGATTTTGAGGAAGTCTCCTCAGATGTTTGTGGAGATTTACCTTATTTTTTGAGGAGCCTTCCTCAAAATGTGAGGGGTTTCCCTCAAATTACGGAAGTTCCTCAAAGTTTTCCCTTTTTCCTCAAAAAATCAGACATTGCTTTTACAGCTTTAAAGCTGTGCGGGAAGACTGATGCGGTATGCGTCACGTCAAAAGGTGCGTGACCAAATAGTACTTCAGTATTTACTTCGAATCATGTGTCGCGACCACCGCTCCAGGGGGTGCGGCGTTATGCACAGGAGGGAAATAGGTCTCATTTACATCATGTCACAATAGTTTCCTTAGTGTAACCATAAGTGAGAAAACGCGCTGAACATCATACTCTTCCAATTATTTTTCCCAAAATATTTTTTTTAAAAAAATCTCAGATGTTTGTAATTCAACAGTCTATGTTTTGAAGAGGAGTAAACCACGTGACTCATGTGTATCGGCCTGTACTCGCGCGTTAGCCCTCGTAATGCTCCGGTGCCCCTCCCGCGCTGGCGCCGCTCCAGTCCGGGAGCAGAGAGTGTAACACTCACTAGTCTGAGTCTGACTGCAGGGGGCGCAGTGCACGGGGCACAACAGTCCCTGCCGGCCTGCCTGCCTGCCTGCCTGCCTGGCGGGTGCGATGACGGCTGTTCATTCGCGGCCGATATTCCGATGATAACAAACCACCGCGCACGATCGCCTCGCTTCCATACGGCTAGCACGGGCTAGCATCACGACCACCAGCAGTCTTTGCCACGAGGAACTTCTGCAGCAAGCACCTACCTCTCCCTCTCAACCCCCTCCCCACCTCTCTCTCTCTCTCTCTCTCTCTCTCTCTCTCTCTCTCTCTCTCTCTCTCTCTCTCTCTCTCTCTCTCTCTCTCTCTCTCTCTCCCCTCCCTCCCTCCCTCCCTCCCTCCCTCCCTCCCTCCCTCCGCTCACCTCTTACCTCGTAGATTGGCCAGGCTGGCAGCCCGGCGAGGCACAAGCAGGGGCCTAACAAGGTGACAAACATATTGACGTGCTGAGTTATGACCGTGAGATCACGCGGCCATTAGGGGGCACAGCCCGGCCGGGCCTACCCTCTCTCTCTCTCTCTCTCTCTCTCTCTCTCTCTCTCTCTCTCTCTCTCTCTCTCTCTCTCTCTCTCTCTCTCTCTCTCTCTCTCTCTCTCTCTCTCTCTCTCTCTCTCGCTCTCTCCTTCGCAATGCCCGCGTCCCGTTGGTAGATACTGTGGTCTCTTCGAAAAACGCCCATCTCGATTCCGGAACTAAAAAGAGTTCCCAGTTCTCGTGACGGCCTCGCGGTGCGGCGCATCCGTTTTGCATAAATGCATACATAATCTCGGAAACATCGCGGGCGCGTCGCGTCCCATGCTGCGCGAGCGCACGCGTGGATTATTTTTACTTTATTATCTTTTTTTTACTAGGGGAAAAATATTATTTATAAAAGGTGCGTAAAAACAGGAGAGTCAATTATCCCTCTGTTTTGTAGCGTGCGCGCGTCGTGTGATGGGAGCACACCTCGTGTCGTAAAATTTCGCTACGCATATGGGGGCGTAAAACGTATGTCTGAGTTGTACACGCACGTTCTCATGCTTTGGTGGAAACGGAATACAAGCTGACGCGTAGTATTTTCTTTTTCAAATGATGTCGATCTAAAATTACGACACTAGATATCGAATTCCTTACGCAGAGAATCGGAGGTCAGACTTAACGCGCGATGAGGGGCGGGCGACACAGGACGTCGGCAAGATATCTGAGGGGGTGCTCACTTCGAAAAATCATTATACGGCCCAAGAAAAATCATTTAAAAAATCAGGGGGGAAAACCAAAATAAAATTGAAGGGAAAGATTAAGAAAAATCCGTAAAATTAAGAACAAATGAACAAAAGACTGAAATAAAAATTGAAAATAGTCAGAAACAGGGGGAAAAGATAAAAATTTGCTTAAAAGTAGAATTTTTCTTGAAAAATCATTCAAAAATGAAATCAAATTTAAAAAGAAAATCAAAAGGAAAAAAAGACATTGTACACATTTCGTATGAGTGATCTCCCCCCCGAAGATATCCGCTAGGATGAGTCGGGTTGGCGCCGAGATTGACACATTCACGGTGAAGGTCCTCGTGGGCCAGGCACAGGCGGGCAGGCTAGAACTATTGCAGGAAACCCACCGAGTAATTTAGCCTACCACGCTAGCAGTTATAAGCTATCACCTGTATGTGGTGAGTGCCTTTTTGCTCTCTTTTTTAGATGAGACATCTGACTTTGCTCTTGAAGTATGCGCCGTGGCTGGGGGGGGGAGGAGGGGGGGGGGCGTGGGGCGGAGGCGTGTGCGGAGGCGAGGAGTGAGTCCAGGTCATTGGGGCCGGTAGGGACAGAACTGGACTGGGATGCAGCCCGTGAGGATGGGCCGGTCGGTGGCCGCCCCGCCCCGCCCCGCCCCGGCGGCGGGTCTCAGGCCCCGATGAGCCGGTTTGGTCCCAGCCGGCCCCGCCCGGCCCGGCCTGTTCGCCCACACCGGATAGACTTGCTCGTCGTGCAGGGACGGGACGGCCAGCTGAGCACGGTGGGGCAGGTCATGGTCTGGGGCGGGGCGGGGCGGGGCGGGGCGTGGCGAGCCCGGGCGCAAGGTCACTCGGGGTGGGATGTATCGGAACGGGACTGGGAGCAAGGGGGCGTCTCTCGCACCTGGCGGGGCCGGGGCGGGGGTGAGGCTGGAGGGAAGTACCTATACCTGGAGACTGGTGCGAGGAAAGAGAAGAAGTCCATGAACTAAAGTCTGCCGCGTGCTGCCGTGCGGGCATAACTACTATGGGAGGCTTGGCACGGGTTTGATATCTGCATCATAATCCTCTTCTATTTCGGGACATGATGTGACGTTGTTGTTGTTGTCAGTAAACGTTTTCGCTATAGGAAAAAAAACGATAAACCATAAAATTTAGTGGATTCAAAGTTGAGGTGCTGAAAGGTGAGATCACCATACGATCACATATTCGCCTAACGTGAACGTCGCAACCCCGTCTCTGACGCATTACGCACGCACGCACGCACAAAAGTGTTCGAGGATCGTCTCGTCTTCTCGTCGCCCCAGGTTGCCAACTCCAGCAATCACGCACACTGAGGCCCCCCGCCCCACCCCGCCCCGCCCCGCCACGCCGCCCCGCCCTACGCCGCCCCACCAAACCGCCGCGGAAAAACGGGATATTCGTGAATGTAAATCATGGCCATGTCACCTGGGAGCGAGGAGCTGGTAGTCTGGTGGGCCTCCTCGCGCGGCGCGGCGCGGCCCGGCCTGGCAGTCGGCTGCCAGTGAGTGGCGAAAGGTTTAGACGGCTGGATTGCGAAAAAGAAAAAGAAAGAAAAAAGAAAACATCTCAAAGTAACGGCCATCCGCGACCATCAGAGGTTTGGCTGGCGGTCGCTCTGGGAGGAATAGGGATTTGTCCTCTGGGGCCCTGCTATCCAGGATCCCCCGCCACTCGAGACCCCGCACCGTTCGTTACCCCACCGCCCGGCGCCCCAGCGTCCGGGGCTCCACCGCCCGCTAAACTCCACCCCGAGGCCCCACTGCCCGAGGAAGTCCTAGAGCTGTCGCGAGAAACGCGGAGTGTGTCGCACTGGTCTGCGATATAAAAACAGCAGAGAATGTTTTTCTCTTGATAGATTCTCCACCACGCCGTTGATGTCAGAGGCGAGGCGAGGCGATCGCAGTTCTCTGTTAAACTCTGCAAATCTAAGTGTGATACTACATGTCAGTTTAAACTGCGAAACTTCAGTTTCGCAGTTAGAACTGCAAGACTCCCGAGTTCGTCAGTTTAAATTGCAGAACTCACGAGTTCGCCAGTTTAAACCGTGAAACTGTTTTGCAGTGTGCACACTATAACTCAAAGGGCGACAAATTTGTGTTCTTTTGTGGCGACACGTCGAAAAAGGAAACATCCCCGTTTTGTTTCGTTTTTTTCGGAAACATAAATGTGTGACCTTTTTCGGCGACAATTTTGTTTCCAAAAGCTCCGTGTGTCACCGAAACGGAGACACATGTGACCTTTTTCGGCGACATGCGGAGGTTTTGGCGACAAAATTGTCGACGATTAAGGAAACACATTTATGTGTCACCGATAAAGGACACACATTTATGTTTCGCCGATTTAAGGCAATGTGTTTCCTTTAAAATTACAGTGCAGGCGCGTTTTAAGGGGGGCGGGGGGGGGGGGGGGGGCGATCGCCCCCTTGTGGCCTTTAGACAGCCGCCTGAAAGGTAGGCAAATTGTGCTACAAAACCCCTGTATATAGGCAACCTGAGGGGCACCGCCCCTCCCTGTCGGTCAGACGTTTTAACGCCCCTGTTCACAGCTCCAGGACTCTCGCAGGCGCGGGCGGCGGGCGGCCGGTATGGCACGCGGCGCTGCGCGGGCTGCGCCGAGGGGGTTTTCACTCGGAATTTTGGTGTACACGGTATTACATAATTCATGTATTACAGGTATTACGCGGTATTACACGGTATTACGCGGTATTACACGGTATTACGCGGTATTACGCGGTATTACGCGGTATTACAGGGTATTACGCGGTATTACGGAGGTATTACACGGTATTACGGAGGTATTGCAATAACAGTATGACGGACCTTCAAACTGCAAACAATTACAAACGCTTTGCGGATTGTGGTCTCCTGTTAGGTAGACAACCCATTGCGCGCGCATGTATAGCGGGCTGGCGGATCTTTGGACGTCATGGGAGAAGAGGAAGAGGGGAGGTGGGAGTGAGGGGTTCGCGGGCGGGGGTCTGGTCCTGCAGGCCAACGTCGTACAGGGCGGCGGCGGCCAGGTGGCCTGGAAGGCTCCTCCAACATGGTTCCCCAGGCCAATGTTGTGACTATAGAACACAATTTCATTCTTTGCCTTAATTTTTAACTCTGCTTGGGTTTCTACCCAAGCCCTTCATTTTAAAAGATTGAACTGGGTATTGGATTATTACAAAAAAAAAATAAGAAGAAATGGGACAACAGGCCACTTTTTTCATTTTTATAAAATCAGGAAAATATTTCAGAATTCAGAGTTCAATGAAAAGATTTTACAAAACTCAAAAATAAGAAATAACCAAATATTCTGAAATATCCTGAAATGAGTGCATTAAAACCATGTTATTGTGTGTATTATTGAGTAACTCCAGAAACAATTAAGAAGCTAGGGGGCAAGGGGTGTCACATAACCTAGCATATAGCTTGAGTCCCTTGAGGAATTAACGTTGACGAGCGCTCGCATAAGATAATGATATAATAGAACGTAGAATTTCCTAATGAACTTTTTTTTATTATTTTTTATTTTATTTTTTTATTTTATTTTTAAGAATACTTAATGGAAAGGAAAGCAAGATGCTTGCCTGCCTTGCCTCCCAGTGGGTCGTCGCTGCTCGTCGGCGCCAAAACCAACTCAAAAGCACAACAACGCTCACCAGAGTGGGGGAGCAAGGGAAGGGGAAATAGTGGAGGGGGGAAGGGAATGCCTCAGTATACTCTATTAAAATAAGCAATATGATTGAAGCAAGATGATTGAAGTAAAACGTTAGCAGGAATATTTGGTGTGTGAGGGGTGACGTGGCGGTATTACGCGGTATTACGCGGTATTTCGCGGTATTACACGGTATTACACGGTATTACAGGGCAATGTGTACACGGTATTACGCGAGTGAAAACCCCCTCGGGCTGCGCGGCCTTGCGACGGTCAGCTGTGTCCTGACCATGCTGCCCGTCCGGTCCGACCCTGTCCCTGTCCCTGTCCTGTCCCGCCCGACCTGCTGCTGCTGCTGTTGGTCAAACTTGAAAACCGAGTCTCTGGTAACCTGAATGCTGGTCGTGGCGCCCGGCCCGGCCCGCCCCCTCCTCGAGGTGACCCGACCCGCCCGGCGAGGTGACATCAGGTGGACGGGCCGGGCAGGATCAGGATCCACCCGCCCACTCACCTGCCCTGTCCTGTTCCGCCCGCTCCTTGGGGCAGGTCCGGCCCATACCAGGGCGGGGCGGGGTCCCCCCGATCCGCACGGTAAATACTATATCTGATTTTTGTTTAAATTTTTATTTGCGAAGGAAAAGGGTAAAAATTTAAAGAAACTCACTAATATTGAGAAAAACTCCTCCGATTTTAAGGCTGTTTCCTTCAAAAAAGACGGGGAACTTTTCCTGTGCTTTTCAAGGGGACTTCCTCAAAATGTGAGGGGTTTTCGTCAAAATCAAAGAGCTTCTCAAAAATTTGTCTGTTGAACATTTATATTTGCCGCGCGCCAAACCGCCTGACCACCCACTGATCCATCGCGTTTACGGAAAAATCTTTGTCCAGGTTTCAAAGCGACGGGTATTTCTTTTTTAAAATTTTTGAATAGAGAAAATACACTGTAGCGTCTTCATGTTTCTCAAAAATGCTTGGAAACCTTGGACGTTGTTTGCACCCTGTTCAATGCTGTGTATCACTCCTCCTCCACCACCACCACCATGTAATTCGACCTTCTTATCTTTAGAATTTTATGCTCGGTTATTGTGGGTAGTGGTAGCTATAATTCTCGAATGACCGTTGTCGTTAGCTGGCGTTGGCTCTTCTACCCCTAACGGCGGCCTGCGCCTGCTTCCACTCTGGCTGCGGGCGCTCAGCAGCTCAGCTCAGCACCGCTCAGCACCGCGCGGCCAACGGACACATACCGCCGACGTATCGCAGCCCATCGCGCGCGCACTTACACACACACACACACACACACACACACTCGCACAGGTAAGGAGCCCTCATGAGCATGCAGGGGCGACTCGACTGCTGCTGCTGTTGCTGCTTTACATTTCTCACGCTGTTTCGAGGAGATTTGCTCGCAAACCGGCTTGTCCAGTCGGTCATCCTCGCGCGGGCCGCATAGGGGGAGGGAAGGCCCCCGCCCCGCCCCGCCCCGCCCCACCAGGCCCATAACGATCGCAGTGAAATCCTTTTGCGGAACAGGAACCTGGGGACGGGAAGGAAAGGGGTGTGGGGTGGCTCTGGGCGGCTTGAATTGCGATGCACTGGACAGTGTCCGGCCGGGGCGGTGGTGGTGGGCGCGCGGGGTTGAGCGGGGAGGGGTGGGGGTCGGGGAGGCGCGCGGCCCGCACCCCTGTGACGGCCGGTGCGGGTCGAGCCGCGAGGTCATCCTCGCGGACAGTGGTCAGGCAGGGGGTGCTGCAACCTGTGGGAATAAACTTGTTGGGCTTTCGCACCCCCTCTGCTGTCTGTCTCCCTCGCACTCTTTCCGTCGTCGTCGTCCTCTCTCTCTCTTGGCCGCTCCGCCGTGAGAACAAGTTGAATTTGCATTCTGGTTTATCGGCCGTCGGGGCCGTAAGTGCGCCGGCCGGGGGCGGGAGATACGCGGCTGCTCGACGGCGCGCGGTGCTCCCCTCAATCGCACCCCCTAGAGGAGAGCTCAGCGCGGCGGCCACCTCTGCAAATGTCTCAACGGCCGGCCCGCCCCGCCCCGCGCCGCCACACTTCGGGCCGAGCTGCGGCACTTCGCCCCGCCCCGCCGCGCCCCGCCGCGCCCCGCAAAAATTAGCTTTAATCGCGTCCAGGTCGTCCAGCCGGCGCGCTCGACGTATAGCGGTCGCCAAGCTGATCCGGCCGCCGGGCCGGGCCAGCCGGGGCGTTCCATTATTTTAATAACGATAAATCAGATCGGTGGTATGTGTGTATACCGCTGAGTCGTGTCCCCACAGCGCCCCACCCCGCCCTGCCCCACCCCGCCCCGCCCCGTTCCGCGCACCGCCCCGCCGTGTGAATATCTGTGCTGCTGGTCACGTTGACTTCAGCTGCCGCGCCTGTTGACTTGCGCTCCGCATTGTTTTCGATCGGAACGGCTTTAGTTTTGCGCCAGAAAAGAATGGAATGTAACGAGGCGAAAAGGGAAGAAGTGAGGTTGGGGAAGTAAAAATGTGGAAGGAAAAAAAAAGCGTCGCGTGAGGCCGCCGCTGCCGCGGTGGCGGCCTCGGTGAGTGAAATGAGGGGAAATACTTGCAGAACCGGCCAAAGAGTAACTGTGGCCAATCGCCTCGGCCATTGTCAGTGCAGGGCGCGCCCCGGGCGGGGCGGGGCGGGGTGCTCTATGAGGCGCTGTAGGGTGATTCCGCACACTGGCTTCATCGCTCTTTCCTTGTTGCACTCATTGGGCACGGCCATGAGGAGCAAGAGAGAGGAAACTACAAAACGGTGTTCGGAATCGCCATGCTGAAGCTGCGGGAGCCGGACCAGTTTCTGTCTTTGTGCTCCGGTGCGGCTGGGCTGCGGCCCATCGGCCGGTTTGGTTTGGTTTGAGCCGCCAAAGCGCGTTTTTCATGCGGCTAGAAGGAGGATAAGAGGAGGGCGCGGTGACGGCCGCGGCGCTCATTTGCAGCAGAGAGGATGACGGCAAGGTGGCTCGGCTCGCGGCTCGCGCGGGCTGTTTGAACGGTTAAGAGAAGCGTAACTCGAGGCGTGCCTCTCGGCAGTTATGCGTGCGCGCGCGTGAGAAGTTGGCTTCTGTGACGTCTTTGCTTTACATACGAGTCGAATGAGAGGACGTGGGACTGTACTGTAACCCTTTCCCGTCAACTACTCTCGTAAATAGTTTTAAAAAAATATGAAATATGAACAAGGACGAAAATAGAAAATTGCAAAAAAGGCGAATACCGTCGTTACTCCCTCTGACATAAATCTGGAGTATTTGTTTCAAAAATAAAGGTCTCATTGCTGCGTTTTAATTTTTTGTCATGGGATGAGCTTACTTCTTCGCAGTTGTACGTGGTAAAATGTATGAGAGCTGATGTAGCAAAGAGGGTAAACTTTGAGAAATTTCTGATTTTGGTATTTCTTTTCTTCTTTTTTTTTTTCCTTCAAAAAATATGAGATTTTTTGTTTTTAATGTTGAAAGGCAGATTTCCTTGATATATGTGTATTTTTTCTCAACCTAAGGGGGCTCTTCAAAGTTTTCTCTTATTTTCCTCAAAAGTTCAGGTATTGTTTGAACCATGCTGAGGGAACACATTTGCCCGCCGCGCGCATGCCTTCTTAAAACAAGCGCCGGTCGCACGGCGCGGTCTCTGGATGGACGAGGGCTATCTGGTCGCGGTAATAATCTAATTTCTCTCTGCTTGGGCGATGATGAACACGGATAGTCTGGGAATGGTTTACAAGTCGTAACGGAAAGTCTGTCCGTATGCAAAGCGGGCGCGGGGCCGGGGCCGGGGCCGGGCTGGCGGCGGCGCGCGGCGCATGGTGGTGGCCTCGCTAATTATCAGGCAGCACTGCGCCTAATTGCAATATCCTCACATTTATCAAAATGTATTGCAATTTGTGCCGCTGCTGCTGGTGGCGGGAGGGAGGTGTCCGTGTAAGTGCAGCCGAAGGGGACCGCCGCGCCGTGCCACCCACCACCTGGGTCCAGCTGCATTTGCGCTGCACTTCTGCATGTGTGATTTACGGATGTGTAATTCTGCGTGTGCTGCAGACCCGTACCGTCCGTGCCTCTAGGCTTCAGTTTTGACAACTCACGAGGAAAATGCAAAATTAAAATTTCACTCTCACCATAAATATAAGAAAGCTTGCCGTATTTCTTTTGGAGTTTATTTTTTATTCAGTTTACATGACTCGTTACGCTACTGCTTGGTTGAACTGACAGTACGGTTTTTTCCCAAAAAATTATTTTTCAATTTCTGATTCAGTTTGAGTGAATATGCGGGTGCTTGCGCGTTTGTATACCTACCTCGTTTACTTTTCCAGCAGTGTGGTGAGCGATTGGCGACCGCCAACTCTGGACGGCGGGCAATTAAGCAAAGAGTCCGAAAACGATTTTTCAAACAACGCGTTGCGCCGGGCGCAATGGAGCCGCGCGCGCGGCGCCTTGCGGAGGTTTCTCACCTGGACTGCTAGGAGCGCGTCGTATCGCGATGCGTCGCCCCGTCCCGCCCCGCCCCGCCCCGCCCCGCCCCGCCCCGCCCCGCCCCGCCCCGCCCCGCCCCGCCCCGCCCCGCCCCGCGCTGCGCGTACAGGTATTAATGTCCGCGAAGAGTTTTCTGCCGGCAGAACGGGGTGTAGAGCCGTCCCGCCCCGGCGTGCACGTTGCGGAAATGTATGTTCCACGTCACCGCGGGTGTTTGCGCGCGCTAGAAAGAGAGAAAACAACGGTGAAGGGAATTTTTTACTTTATTTCTTTTTTTCCATTTCCCTGTTTTACTACGAAAAACGCGCATCACTTAGTCGCGAGGGGTCGTCAACTGCCTTCAGCTGTGTACGGAGAAATATATTGGTATTATCAGTAATATCATAGTAATATTAGGGTAATATTGTAGGTAATATGGGTAATATTGATGTAATATTGGCAAAAATATGGGTAATATTGATGTAATATGAAGATAATATCGGTAATATTGAAGTAATATCGGGGTAATATCAGTTTCGTGCACGGAGGAATATCAGAGTTGACGACCCCTTGCTTAGTCGCCCTCTTCTTGTCCGTGAATTGAGTTGCAGGACTAAAACGCCGAGGAGATAAGTGCCCATCAGTGTCAGGCTATTCGCACAGGGAATCGTTGAAATTGAACTTCCGCCAAGCCTTTGTGAACTTTGGTGTCAGTTTTAAAGCTTCAAATTGATATTTTACAGAGCTGCTCGAACGAAGTAAAGAAAGAAAGAAAGAAAGAAAGAAAGAAAGAAAGAAAGAAAGAAAGAAAGAAAGAAAGAAAGAAAGAAAGAAAAAGAAAGAAAAAAGAGCTTATTCGCGATCTGCGGCGACTGATTTTTCTGGAGCCTATTATTTCTCCTTGACGCAGCTGAATGTTTCATGCTGATGCTTGACCCGCGGGCTTATTAGGCTTCGCGTGCGCTAAAGCGCAAAACGCGAAGCCTATAGACACGGGTTCTGTTTCTCGCCAAGATTTTCGTGTGCGCTACCTGCTCCCCTCTGGAGCAGACCCTCCCACACGAACACACAAAAGAAAAAGGTTCGGGTCGGGGGCGGGGCCGGGGCCGGGGGTCCTTCCTTGCGGGGGTCCGCCCGGCCGCCCGACTCAGCTTGCGCATATATTATCGGCAGCGGACGAAAGGTGCAATGAATGAATAGAATGTCTTGCCGCAAGTTTTCTCAAATTTTGAAACCAGCAACAAACAAAACAGAGTTTTGAATCAAGCATCAGCCTTTCACCCCTCTTTTTAAAAAAAGTCAGGTGCTTCTACGACAATTTTGACTGTCGAGGAAGTGGAGGTTGAGGGAAAGTCCCCTCTCCTCAAAATTGTCCTACAACTCTGAATATTGTGTTTAAAGAGGGGTGAAATTATGAAAATTGGCATAGTAATCAGGGTATTTTGACGCTACGTTCAAAATTTTCGCAGTTTCTAGACCGCTTCACCTTAGTGAAGCAGACTACCCACCTCGGCCCTCGCTCGACCCTCCGCTCGCAACCCAGTCCGGGTGTCAGATGTGGCGCGCCCCCGCAAAGCAGGGTGCGAGGCGGAGCGTGGCGGGATGAATCGGGGCCTCTGACTGAAGCTCGCTACCTTTACAATATGAGTCTTAAGTTGAGTCCAAGGTGAAAAATCAGTTCAGATTTGTCTGACGTAAAATATTGGTGCGCGTTTGGATCGGCTGACCTCAAAAACCTCATATTTAAAAAAAAAGGGGGGGGGGTTGATTTAAGACAACTCTGCAAATCTAAGTGTGTAGTAGTTTGCCACTTTAAAGAGCAAAACTAAAGTTCTGCAGTTATAAGTGCAGAACTTTTTTGTTCGTCAGTTACAAGTGCAGAACTCTTTAGTTCTGCACTTGTAAGTGCAGAACTCTCTAGTTCTGCACTTGTAAGTGCAGAACTCTCTAGTTCTGCACTAAAAACTGGATAGAGAGTTCTGCACTTGTAACTGACGAACAAAAAAGTTCTGCACTTATAACTGCAGAACTTTAGTTTCGCAGTTTAAAGTAGCAAACTACTACACACTAAGATTTGCAGAGAATGTTGACCAACTGCGCATTCCGTGCCCTCTCCTCCGCGATTAAAAGTGCTAATATGTGTCTTAAATTCTACTCGTTTAAATTTAAGGGCTGCCGGCCTCTCTATGTCTCGAACCACTCCTACCCCTCTCTCCCTCTCCACCCTCTCCCCTTTATGAATCCGTCACTAAATCGAAATCAAACTCTTCCCCTCTCTCCTCTCCCTCTGGGTGAATATTTTGGATTCAAACTCGGCTGTTTTGACGCTGTTTGGACCGTCGGAGGAAACAGCGGGTGGTAGAAATGTGGAAATGAGAGGAGCGGCAGGCCTCGCCTCGCAGTAGGTATCCGCTCAGCTTGTAATTTCTATGAACGTTTCTTGACCACTGCTTGATCAAAGATGCCGTTAATGTGTAAGTCAAGGGGTTGAGCTTGCCATTGCCCACACCAAGCACGCGAAGCCTTTTTCGGCCACATTGGATAATGTGGACTTGACGGATTTTTTTATTCAGTCTCGGTCTCCTTAGAGACGACAATGTTGCGCCGCTCACAAAAAATTACGCGCGCGCCGATATAACTACACACACACACACACACACACACACACACACATCGTTTGAGAGTAGAGAGCGAGCTTTGTAAATCGCCGCAAGTGCCGGGCGCGGCGCGGCGAGTTACAGGCGCGGCGCTCCCGCACTTACTTACTTGAGACATTCGGCGGTATGGTCGTGTTGCGTCCCGCGCGCGCGGGTAATTTGCTGCGCCCGCCCCGCCCCATCACCACACTACCCTGCGCTGTAATAACAGGCCTGGCTTCAATCAAAGTGTTAATATGCGCAGTGGCGGCGTGGTGTGCCCGCCTCGACGGCCTCCAGTTTTCCGGCTAAAAACACTATCAACACACGCCCCGCCACACACACACACACACACACACACACACACACACACACACGTGTGTGAGAGAGAGGGAGAGAGAGAGCTCCCGCCCAACGATCATGCATCGCCAGCCGGACAGGACATTGTGTTCGGCGGTCCATGCTGACGGGGATGGTGCGCCCGCGTGATGACGAATGACGGGTCGGACCCGAGCGAAACTCGGTCTCCTCTTCCTTATGTCCATATAATCAATAAATGTCTTGATTTATTATTTTTCCGTAATTTTTACTTTGCTGATTATTTTGCCTGCTGTACAGACTTCTGCAATTTTCTTTAAAGAGGGAGAAAATAAATTATAACGCCGACGCGTTAAACGGCCCCCGAGGTTTGAGCACTTACCTCTAATTCCAAAAAAAAAAAAATTGCAAATATTAAGTCGTCGGAACGACTCTTTGTGAGAACCAAATCATAAATTTTATCCGCGCCTTCCAACTTGGTAGAACGCCGAGTTTTTGTCGTTACAGTAGTTCCCTCGCCCCTCCTCACCCCGCCCATAGCCACGCTAACAAGGTGGCGGGGCCGAGCGGCGTGCGCACGCCGGCCCCCGGCCCAAATGCCTCTGCTCTGCGCTATCACACACGTCACAACACTACCCGCGTGTTGTGCCCCGGTCCCTGTGTCCCCGCGGCCCCGGCCGACAACTTCCTTCTCAGCAGTCAATGTCCCCGCGTGGCCGCGCCTGCTGTCTCGGCCCTGCAGTGCCCGCTGCTGCATGTCCTGTAGATTAGCTTCCTTCCCCCCCCTCCCCCCCCCTCCCCACCCGGACCCCTGCGCCCTCACAACAAAGGCATGCAGCAGCATACCGCGCACTACCACTCACGTTAATGTGCAGAGAAATGGGAAACAACTCTGAATTTTAGTGTACAAATTTTGTGAATTTTTGTGACGTTTTGCTTGAGTTTCGTAAGTTATGTAAGTTTTAGTTAATTTCCCTGATTTTTTCTGATTTTCTACAACATTTTCTGACTTTTTTGAAATTATCTGAAATTTTTCTATTTTTTTTCTAATTTTTTTCAGAATTTCTCTGAATTTATCTTATCTACGAGGTGTACAAAAATTTCAGAGTTCATTCCCTTTCGGTTGATACAGATGACTAAATTTACCTTATCGTTTCATCTTTTTTTCTTCTTACCCTTCTTCTTCTTTAATTTCAGTTTACATATGGTGCTCGCGTGGTGTGGTGACCCCGTGCCGGCACGCGACACAACAGCGACGCCGTACGTACGTACGTGCGCGTACGTGCTGCACGTGCAGCTCGTGCCGGGGGCCCCCGGGGGCCCCACACAGGTGCGCTATCGCGCGCGGCTCGGGGCTCGCAGGCCAGGCGCGTCCTCATCGCGGTGTGTCATCGCGCGCCTGGGCCTGTCCTGCTGGGCCTGTCCTGCTGTCCTGCGGGGCCTGCCTGCTGCAGACAGTATTAGAGGTGAGTATGCCGTCCTGCTGCTGGGTAAATCCGTATGAACCTGGACCCCTGTCTGGCATGACCCGTCTCACCAGTGACCGGGTGACGTTTTTTCATCATGAATAGTGTTGCTGTTTCCAAAAATATCTCTGCCAGCTCTGAGCTCCAAGCCGTTTAGTGTTTAGTAGCACACATCAGTTCCAAATTTTAGCTTATTTTCCATTTTTGGCACAAAAAAGAAAAAGCTCTAACTTCCTTAGTTTTGGTCCTAGAGAGCTGGTAGACATATCATTGGAAAGAGAAAAAAGAGTAGATTAAAAGTATGTAGGGCCCGAATTTTTTTTTAAAAAAATTGTATTTTTGCTGAATTTTTGAAAACTTGAACATGCGTTCCTGAAAATACGTCAATCTAGATTTTCATTTTTATTTTTTTTAAATGTTTCTTTTGGTTGGCCCTGTTTTTTCATGCAATAATATTTTGGTCCCCGTAGACCTATCTTAACCTTTGGGGCTACATTCTGTTACAGTCGAGTCAAACATCCAACCAAAGTCCCCTCGCTCACTCTAACGGAGGAACCTGATGCTTGTTTAATGGTATGGGGTTGATGCTCTAACAAAAAAGGCCATTTTAATCCATATTCTGCTGTATCACATTGTCTGTTGGTAGCCTCGATCAAAGTGATTGAGTAAAAAAACCAGAAAAAATTGTTTTAAAGACACAAACTCTAAAGATTTTAATAGCTTGCAGGTTTGCAATGCAAATTTGGGAAACTCTTAATTTATTTTGATTAATTTAACCTGAAAAATAGAACGCTTGGTTTGGCTGTAAAGATGGAGAAGAAAAAGATGTTACTGAAAATAAAAATGAATAGTTTCGGAAGAAAGAACAAACAACTGAAGTATACTTTTTTGTTTTCTGTTTCTCCTTTCCTACAAATTTTGGCTCTGCATCCCTTTTTAGCTTCAAAACTAAATTGTCCTGGACTTCAACATTCACAATCTTAATGATCTCTTCTAATTTCTTTTTCACATATTCAATCTGTTTTCTTGGGGGATTTTGTGATGACTATTGTTAATCTTTTCTAACAAGGTGTTTTCTACTTCAAATTCATATTCAAATCTTTCTTCCACAAAGCCAACACGCCAGTCATTCTCATGATAAACAGTGACAAAGCCATAGATATCACAAAAATTAACTTCATTTTTTGGCCCAAAGTATGAGTAAAATCCATTATTGGAAGAGGAATACTGCTTGAAAAACACAGTATTTGATGATAGTGGTATGACAGCATGGCATGATTTTATTCCATCTACTGCTGGCCAGGTAGAAAATCTATGTCTGTACTTTTCTTTGATCATATTTATGTTTTTAGAACTGACATAACACACATGAACTTTTGTCTCAATTTTTCCCAAATATGCATTGCAAACCTGCAAGCTATTAAAATCTTTAGAGTTTGTGTCTTCAAAACAATTTTTTCTGGTTTTTTTACTCAATCACTTTGATCGAGGCTACCAACAGACAATGTGATACAGCAGAATATGGATTAAAATGGCCTTTTTTGTTAGAGCATCAACCCCATACCATTAAACAAGCATCAGGTTCCTCCGTTAGAGTGAGCGAGGGGACTTTGGTTGGATGTTTGACTCGACTGTAACAGAATGTAGCCCCAAAGGTTAAGATAGGTCTACGGGGACCAAAATATTATTGCATGAAAAAACAGGGCCAACCAAAAGAAACATTTAAAAAAAATAAAAATGAAAATCTAGATTGACGTATTTTCAGGAACGCATGTTCAAGTTTTCAAAAATTCAGCAAAAATACAATTTTTTTTAAAAAAAATTCGGGCCCTACAAACTTTTAATCTACTCTTTTTTCTCTTTCCAATGATATGTCTACCAGCTCTCTAGGACCAAAACTAAGGAAGTTAGAGCTTTTTCTTTTTTGTGCCAAAAATGGAAAATAAGCTAAAATTTGGAACTGATGTGTGCTACTAAACACTAAACGGCTTGGAGCTCAGAGCTGGCAGAGATATTTTTGGAAACAGCAACACTATTCATGATGAAAAAACGTCACCCGGTCACTGGTGAGACGGGTCATGCCAGACAGGGGTCCAGGTTCATACGGATTTACCCTGCTGCTGCTGCGCGCGGCGGAGCTCATGAGGGCGACAGGGACAGACAACGGGCGCGCGCATCACGGCGTCGTTAAAATGTGTGTGTATGTGTGTGTCTGTATGTGTCGGGGTGCGCCGCGGGGCCTCTATGTACACGTGTGTGTGTGTGTGTGTGTGTGTGTGTGTGTGAGAGAGAGAGAGAGAGAGAGAGAGAGAGAGAGAGAGAGAGAGAGAGAGAGAGAGAGAGAGAGAGAGAGAGAGAGAGAGATTTTTAAGTAGATTAATTTGAAAATTTCTTAACACTTTGGACAAAGAAAAAATGACTTTTTGTGAGGTCTTAAGGTATTGAGTTGGCGGGCATTCACTCTCAAAATCTGTGACCCGACTATTAAGTCTATAACGCTGCATTATGCTCCGAAAATTTACAGATTTGGCCAAAGTCTGGCAGACCGGGCAAAAACAGCCTAATACTACACATAAATGAGTAAAATGCTGCGAATTTTGACCATTGCGCTTTAAGTACGCACACTATTACACCTTTATTACGGATAGAGTGACCATACTATTACGCGAGTGCATGCCCCCTCGTGAGCAGGCATGCGTTTGTTTAGAGAGGGAGTTTGGATGCGATTCATTCGTACAAACGTGTGTGAATATCCTTGGAAACACTGTCGGAAAAAAAAACCACAGCAAATCCAGTTAATTTTTATGCCAGCCTTTACTGTAGTTTATGTTACAGGATCTACTGTACTTCCTGACAAGATTTGCTGTACTCTCCGAGGCACTGTACAACGTTTACCGTACACTCTCTCTAGAAGTACAGCAAATCCTGTTAGAAAGTACAGAAAATCCAGTAAAATAAAGTACGGTAAAGGCTGTCATAATTAACTGGATTTGCTGTAGTTTTTTCTTACAGTGAAATTAATTCGCTATATACACTGGTAAAACTAAGGCGTAACTGTATGCTTGAAAAAGGCGTACAGTTACGCTTGAAGAGGTTACGCTTGAAATAAGGCGTAGGACAGAATTTCTCCCATACATTTAGATATGGCAAATTGGAGCTGATAGACCTATCACGCCCTTTCTCAAGCGTAATCACAGTACGCTTGAGAAAGGGCGTAAGGTTACGCCTTAGTTTTACCAGTGTATTTAACGTTCTGTCCTCGGCGGATCTGTCCCTTAAAATTTCTCGTGTGGAATATATCTTCCTGATGTCGTATGCGACGCAGAATTACCTACCTACCACGCTCGCGCGTTGGATTTATTGTGTCGCTGAGCGGCCGATGCCGCGGCTAAAAGACCGTCGGCTGACGTTATACATCCCGATCCTAATAAAGCAATCCATCATCATTGGCGGCGGTTCGGGTATAGGAGCAGCAGGGTGATTCGGCACAGCGGTTTCGTCTCTCTTTCCTTGTCGCTCTCATGGGGCACGGCCATGAGGAGCAGATAAGGAGCAAGAGAGAGGGCACCACTGAACGCTGTTCGGGCACGGCACCCCGGCCAGGCCGCACAATCTGGGCCCAGAGAATATGTCAAAGCTCTTTTGCCGACAGCTCCGTAGTTAAAGGTTTTTCGGTCAGAAAAACAAAATTCTTGGTGCTGTAAAAATCGAGGAGGCCACCACTCCTGTAGTGTGCACATGCACCTGTCATTGCAGGGTAATCGCTCAAAACAATTTCAAATTAGACGAAAAATCTAAAATGAAATTCAACATATTTATTTAAATTTGGGGATTTTAACCCCAGGAATTTCACAAAATTCCATTGAAATCCCACATAACGTATTTGTAGCCCCTGTTATCATGTAACGCTGTGAATGTTCAAATCAAAGTGGTTTTATGGCCCCCTCGGGAAAAATTTGGAAAAAAATGCCTTTAAGACAATAAATGTAGCTGAGTAGCACTGTATACTGGACGCAGCCGCGCTGCTGCCGACTGTGGAGCGCATTTCCCTCGGCTGTACGTGTAGAGCTGTTTGGACTAATACTCCTCACTGTAACACTCCTTATAGGCGGCGGGCAGGGCGGGGCAGGCGAGGGCAGCAGGAGGGCACCATCAGTCCACCGCTGTCTGCTTGGAAGTACTCACGCCCTAATGGCACGCACACCATGCCACGCCACGCCCTGTGTGTGCGCGCGCGTGTGTGTGTGTGTCTTCGTTTGTTTGCATAGCGTGCTCAGGAGAGTATAAGCGCGGCATTCTTGCTAATTAGAGCAACTTGCAAACCATATTGCCCCCCCCCCCCCCATTCTTTCTGCTGCATGTTAAACCGTATATAAATTTAATGTCTGCGGACGCTCCCACACTGCTCCCCCCTGCGCATATGTCCGAGGCGCCACCGAGAGGAGTCCTTCACTCAAAACAATAAGTGCTAACCGCCAAAATTTATATAAAAATGTTATCCCGTTCTCTTGGTAATTATAGTTGACAAATCAAGCATTACCATAGCAACTGAAATTTCAATTCAAATTTACAGAAAATCTTTATTTTAAATTGTAATGTAACTTTACAAGTGAATTTACAAAATTGAACACCATTACTAGGTAAAATTATCAAAATCTCTTGGACAGATTGTTTCCTCCCTCGGGAGGGTGTGTAATGGTCCTAAAAAAAAAAATTGACATACGTTTCTCAGCGATTTTAAAAGGCAACTCCGTTGCCTTTACAAAAAAATTAAAAAAATTAAATAAAGTTATGGGAAATTCAGAAGAATTGAAAAAAAAAAACCAACAAGACTATTAGTAAAAATCATGGACAAAAAAAAAGCAAAAACTAAACAAGAAAAGAAAAGAAAAATGGTTTGCGGAAGGACCCCTCATGCGCCACCGCGTCATCCAGTGCGAGTTTGTGTGCTTGACGAATTTCAAACACATCGCCAGCAGTATGCGGCATTTGAACATGTCGGTGGGGCGGGGTGCAGTGGGGCGTGGGGCGTGGTGCAGTGGGGCCCGGCGGTGCGGCTGTTTGAACGTCCTCACATATCTGGATTGACGGCCTGGTTATGCGGCTGACCGGGTGTGCGCGTCGTAGCACCTCGTGTAGCGGTCGCGTGGGGCGGGGCGGGGCGCGGGGCGCACATGCTCGGCACTTTGCACTCTGAGGCGTGCCGCACATGGCAACTCATTAGAAAGTTCACATGCACACGCACACACACACACTCACACGCGCGCAGGGTGCGCTCAGGACACCCACACTGACCTGCTGAACGTCACCGCGTGCTCTGATTTTTGTCACGGGTTTCGCCCGTCAGGTGTGGTAAACGCAAGAGCGGGATACATTTACTTATATTTATCCTTCTCCCGTCGTAAAGGCAGGGGGCGGCACTTTCGTTTGACGGCGTTGCCACACACACACAAGACTGAATGATGTCGGCCTGCTATTTATTATTAGTTAAAAGCTCGTGTTCTGTTCCCATGATTTATCTACTCTGTCAGTACTACGATAATGTTGATTGCGAAAAATGTCTCGAATCGAGCCGTTTCTTTTATTTTTTTTATTCTGGGTGGGTTCAAAAAATGTAGAATTAGCAGGGAAATTTCGTGAATAATGTGAGGGTGGCCTGAACTGAAAGTTTATAATACCGTTTGTCTTTTCTGCTTGATGATGGTTTGACATAAACCATTAAAAAGAAGCAATATTTTTTAAAAAGTGTTTTTTTTTTTTCCTTAAAAAAAAAAACATAAGACGGTTTAAGAGCAGGAAGCTATTTTACAAGTGCGGGCGCGAGGCGATTGCCCACAGTGCTGGTATCGCGGCCGGCTTGTCGCGACGCGCAGTGCTGCGGGGCGGGGCGGGGCGGGGCGCGACGGCTCGTGGTGGGGCGCGAGATCGCGAAAGAGGCGGGGCGGGGCGACGGCAGCGGCCAATAGGACGGGCAGGGCAGCGCGCCGCCCCCCGCGGCTCGCCGGCCCGGCTAGGGGACCGCAGCGGACCGCCCAAATAGCACCCGCGGCCACCCAGGGCCGAGGGGCGGCCAACTCGTGTATTCCTGTCTATACACTTCTTTGTAATTTCATGCTCATGTATGTTTTTGGTACTTTTCTTGTATTTTTAATAGATATTTTGATGAATTCCTCAGTATTCCCATATACTTCCTTGTATTTTTCGTGTATTTCTTGTATTTTCTTAGAAATAGCACGTTCATTTCTGTCCTCACAATTTTTTTTTTTTTTTTTTTTTTTAATTTTTTTTGTTAGCCGCTTACTGGCCTGCACTTGTCGCAGAGCGTCGCATGGTTCTACGGAAAAATTGTGCCATTTCAGAGCGAATTTTGTGCTCAACACTTCCATTTATAATAATAATCATGATTATTCCGTCAGGTTAGTTTTCATGTTCCATTTTGCCTCACCTTTACTTGCTCGTTTAAAATACAGTCGCGGAGTTTTTGTGGAATTTGCACAACGAATGTCGTTTGGTTCGAGCGATTTTTCCAGCGTGTGTATCTCCACGCGGCGATCTCGCTCGCTGCCTTTGCCGGTCCGAATCGCGCAGTGGCCATAACTAAAGATTGTCCCGCTTTTTGACAAATGCCGCTCGTGTAATTGTCCAACTTAAAAAGGCGCGCGCGCGCGAGCGGCGGCCAGACGGAAACGGCCTTGATCCGAAGGGGCATCGCGCCGCGCGATAAATCAGCGATTTATATCGAAAGGGATCGATGAACGGGGCGTGGTGTGGCGTGGCGCGGCGCGCGGTGAGCTCTCGTAACACGGGTAGCGGCGCGCTGGATTCCTGCGCGTCTGTGGCGGACTGTACGTAAGCTCCTGTACCCCGCCCCGCCTCGGCGCACCACCGCGCACCAGCTCATTTCAAGGCTCATTTCCAACCTTTGTCACGTCGTAAATTAGATCGTTTGCGTTGGCTTCCAATTTAGAGAGTCTCGCGCGCAGAAAGGCTTGTTGTTGTTGGTGGTGCTGCTGCTGCCTGCGGCGCAGTTAGAGAGACTGGAGAGTCTCTCCACAGGTACAGTCCAACATGCAGGAGACCGTAGTGCGTCGCGGGTCAAATGATCAGAAAGGAGTGTGTGTGTGTGTGTGTGTGTGTGTGTGTGTGTGTGTGTGTGAGAGAGAGAGAGAGAGAGAGAGAGAGAGAGAGAGAGAGAGAGAGAGAGAGAGAGAGAGAGAGAGAGAGAGAGAGAGAGAGAGAGAGAGAGAGAGACGCTGGCCATGCATGGCCAACGCACTTACCTGCCCGCCGGCGCGCCTCACCCCTTTGGGAAACCTGTTGACCGACCTCCCCTCACCCTCTCCCCACGCCTCGCGTATCAAAATAGATAATATCCTCCTGCGCCGCCCTGCTTCCCCTCCGCGCGGCCGGCGTCCTGCAGGATGAGAGGCAGAGGACGCGAATCACGCGAAATATATAGAACCGGACTGCTGACCATTGTCCAGCCGGCGGCGACGCGTACGGAATAATGTGACTCCTCACCCTGTACCCTTAGTGTGTGTATGAGAGAGAGGGAGGGAGGGGAGGGGGGGGGGGCCTCAAAGAAAAGCAGGGGATGAGGAGGGGTGCACCTGAGCGACGAAATGTGATGGGCTATTTTGTTATTTTGATATCCTCGCAGACTGGTCATTACGACGGTTTGTCCGATGAATTTAGTAGTGTGCAGTGCAGTCCGCTCTGCATTTCCTACACAAAAGGACCAATCATTAAATTTTCTCTATGCTAGTGGTAGTAGTGGTAGTAGTTGTTGTGTGTGTCAGAGAGAGAGAGAGAGAGAGAGAGAGAGAGAGAGAGAGAGAGAGAGAGAGAGAGAGAGAGAGAGAGCGCTGTATGTCTTTCGACAAAACGCAGCGCGCGATGCGTTCGCTAAAGGTTATTTCGGTCCTTTCTTCGAGAAGCGCCCCGGCGCGGCGGACATAACGTGAAAGTACACCTGTGATTGAGGTGAGGTTGGGGGGGACGGGGGTGAGGGTGTAGTCGTTAGAAAGCTGTCGCTAAACGGACTCGCATAGGAGTAACGCGTTTGGGCTCGGGTCGGTCGTACGTATACGTTCGAAAGTCGCTGGAGAAACCCAAAAATGTCTCTTTTTTTGCGGGACTTTTGGCAAGCCCTTCTGTCCGTCTATCCGCCGTCGATTGGATCCATCCATCCATCCATCCATCCATCCATCCATCCATCCATCCATCCATCCATCCATCCATCCATCCATCCATCCATCCATCCATCCATCCATCCATCCATCCATCCATACGCCGATCCGTGCGCGCTGCGCGTCGAGAAATGAGTCCACTGTCGTCGTGAGCGAGACTGCCGGACAGGCCTGGACGTACGTATACGTACGGAGCCGAAGCCAATTAAGACATAAAAAGCGGCGGGTCCGCCCCGCCCCGCCCCGCCCCGCCCCGCCCCGCCCCGCCCCGCCCCGCCCCGCCCCGCCCCGCGTCCCTCCCTCCCCCGCAACCCTTTCTGCCCTGCTGCTGCCGTGATGTTCCTGGAAAGTGGACGCCACCGCCGACGGCCGACGCCGCCGCGCCGTCCAGGTCGTGGCATCCGGACCGAATGGCGGGGCGGGGCGGGGCGTGGGGCCGGCAGCGTCATATCAGTATGTGCATGTGACAGCTTACATCAGAAACCCAAGGATAATAATGTCAAATATTTGAAGTTGTGTGAATTTTCATTTGTACACTTGTCCCCCCCTGCTTCACGCTAACTGTATTTTCACGTTTTGGTGAAAATGTCTTTTTACAAAGTTAAACCTGCGCTATTCGTTTTGCGCAAAATTTGCACACGAAGTTTCGCGATTTTGCACACAATTATGCGCAAAAGTGTTTTAAATGAACGCATTAATCCGTTCAAAACGGAGGTTAGCAGGTTCCACTTTGTAGAACTTTGTAGAAATTGTTTGAAATTTGTGGGGGTAAAATGCACCTTTACTTTTGCGCCCGGAAATTCTCACGCGCCCCTGAAAAGTGTTCGACTTTGTCCCACTTGAGTGTCCAGTGCGCACGGCAAAAATAAAGTCTTGGATTTCAAGGTGTTTTTGTGGAAGTCAGGGTAAGAGGATAAATCCAAGGCTCTTCCTTGACGAACCGAATGTGTTTTCAAGGGAACGCCTTGGAAATTTGGCTTGACGTCCTAGGGAATCCCGCGGAGTTCTCCGAGCGAGTCCCCTTGGATCCCTCGCCGAATTTCCAAGGTGTTCCCTTGAATACACCTTACATTCAATCCCAATGCCAATCCCAATGCCTTGGGACTATCCGCTTAGCCTTCAATTTGACGAAGAGATCTCGAAATCCCAGACTTTCTTTTGTGCCGTGCGTGCACAGGTGCGGCGCGCGTAAGTGCAGTTTTCCATTGAGCAGAGCACCTGCGCTGCCACCGCCGCGCCGCCGGCCGGACTCCTCCATTGATGCCGTAACGTTACGACCGCCACGCCCCGCCACGCCCCGTCACACTAACGCAGCGAGTCGTTACGCCCCATGAAGGGCCGCGCGCCGGACCCGGCCCGGGGCGTCATAAAACATGGCACCTTGCAAAACGCTTTTAATAAAAAATAAAAAGGAAAGAAAGAAAAAAGAAGCAGCGCGGCTCCCGCGCTGACCGCTGCTAGTGTCACGTTGCTGACAGGTGCGGCTGGAGCACTCTCTGGAGCCCAACGGATGGATAGTAGTTCATCGTAAGAAAACTCGCAATAAGTTTATGAGCGGAGTAGTTTGTTAGACGTCTCAACTTGCGGAGAAGTAAATGTTGATTTTACTGGTTTCTAGTTTCCTAGCGATGGGTGACTGGCTGCGCCCGCGGCTCGCGCCGCGTGGGCCCGGCTGGCTGGCGTAGTGCTTGCAGTGAGCTAGTCATTGTGCTATCTGTCGTTCACTGCGCCGTAAAAGCGATAGGCGAGGCGTTTCCGCCGCCACTGCACTTGCTGAGCCCACTTCTCCCTGTAGAGAGAAAAAAAAAAAGGCATTTTACTACTGTAGAGTCACCGTGAAAATCATCTTAGCATAAATTGACGATTTATTTTGTATATTACAATTGACAATTTTTTGTAAATTACAATTCACAAAAATTTTGTAAATCACGGTTTACAATTATTTTTCAAAATTTACGACAACCCACTCTTTTTCGTAATTGACTTTGAAGTCGATACGTAGTGCTTTGTCATTTTACAATTTGTAATTGTAATTTGATCAATCTACTTCGTGGAAAATTTTACGTAAACCTACAAAAAAAATTTCTGGTGGTTAAAATACAAAATTTTTCTATCCTAAAATTGTGCTTTTGCGATAAATGAAAAATGTCTACTTTCTACAAATTACCCAAAAATTGACCTTATCTCCTCACCGTTTTCTGCACAGTTCGTAGGCTGAGAGCAACTTCTGCCTTTTACGGGACATCGTTGCGATTCTTTTCAAAACGACGCTTCTAAGGCTTGTTCATGGGAAGGTGTAGAAACCTGAGCAGCCGCTACCTGCCGAGTTTCACAAGAACGTGAAATTTTGAGGACGCCGCCGAAGGATATATGTGCGATTCTGCGGGTGAGGCGTTTCTTGCCGTGCGTTTCAGAACTGGGCACATATCTATGGAAATACCCTCGCCTTAGCGGTACATTTTGCGCCAGGGCACGGCGGCGTTACTCCGGTTGAGTTCTCCGATTTGTGATAACCTTTTGCGCTTCCTTACCCGTACCGCCTTTACCAACCTTCAATGCCGTGTGTATTTTTTTTAGGCAACGAAGTTGCCTTTTAAAATCAGTCGAAACGTTAGTCAGTTGTTTTACATTACCCCTATGGGACAAAAGAATCTGGCCCAAGGGATTTTGATAAAATTTACAGCAGTTATAGAATTGTATATTCTTATTTCAATTTCGAAGTTTTATCAAAATCGCTCTTACAGAAATTTTGGAAATTTGATTTGAAGTTCTGGTTGCTCGACTCGTCAGCGGAGCGAAAGAGAAACCTCCAAAGTCTGCGTTCAAACAAAGCTCTGCTTCAGTTAACTGCGCCAGAAAGAGATGACACCACTGAAATTCGCACGTGACCACCGTACCGCCCTTTCGAAACCTACTTCATTTTTACCGAAAAAATAACAGATCGCCAACTTCAGAGTCAGTCCTCAATTCATGTTTTCAGTCACAGATAAAAATTAGTCTGCCTCTGTGTTTCCTGTCAATGCGTAGAGGCTCCCATAATTGTTTGGTAAAGGCCTGCAACATCATTTTACGTCGTTAATAAATATAAAACTAGCAAAATATATTTTGGGTTGGTTTGAGTGGACACCAAGGCGGCATTGTTTATAGCTGGCCCGCTCGGCGCCATGTTTGTGCTGGAAATGTGAGGCGGATAAAATTCACGATTTGGGCTCTCACAGAGAGTTTTGACCTAATATTTTTAATTTCTATTTCATTTAATGGTAAGTGCGTGGCAAGTGTGAAACTAGAACCCTTTAATTCTTGGCTGGTGGTTCGATTCAGTGGTTGTCAAGGCGCGTTGTTGACAGCTGGCCCGCTGGGCGACATTATGTGCGCCCGATGTCTGGCGAATAAAATTCATGATTTGGCTATCACCAATAGTTCTGGCTTTATATTATTAAATTCTTTTTGACTTTGAGGTAAGTGTTCAAACCAAGGGGGACGTTTGTCGCGTTAGCGTTAGAATTTTATATTTTTATTTCTTGACGATGGCCCGCTCCTGGCCGCAGCCGATCTTGCCCAAGCGACAACGTTTACAAGGCGAATTGAATGCGTTAATAGTTGTTGTATACCTGCAGATAACGTTTTGGTAAGTTTGACTTCAATCTGGTGAGCAGAATTCTTGAAATGGTTTACATTTACGAGTATCTTTTGCGTAAATAACTTTTGTTCCTTCGTATTGAACCTCCGTCCTCCGTGAAACTTAACAAAACGATTTCTGCAGGTCTACAACTGCTATTTTCTCATTCATTTCGGCTGTGTAACATTTCATTCAGCGAAACTGAATAGTTAAATTCGCTTGGTGCGTTAAGGGCGCCTTGACGCGAGTTAAGTCTCGAGGTGGACGCGTGAGCCGCAGATCCATCGGCCTTGTTTTGTTGAGTGCAGGTCCCAGCCAGCCTAGAACCACGACAGGGATAGGACTGGGCACTCCCACCTCAAACGCGCTCCGTTTTGTCGAAGGGGGCGGCGCCTCTCCCTCAGCCTTCTTCTGTTGAGTGGAGGTCCCAGCCTAGAACCATAGAAGGGAGGACTGCGCACTCCCACCTCGAACGCGCTCGGTTCTGTTTATAAGGCGGCGGCGCCTCCTCCAGCTGACTGCGAATAGTGCCAGCTCCGAAGGCGAGCCAAGCCGAATCGGCATTGTCGCAGGTACTCGCCCGCTCGGCCCCTCGCTGCCCCTCTGCGCGGCGCGCAGGGGAGGAGGACCGGAGGACCGTGACTGGGGAAAGGGGGGGGAGGGGGGGGCTGTTGATTCAACTCATGTACAGTAGTTCTAAAATATCTTTTGGAGGAACAAACAAAAATGTGAAAGCAGTGTTCTAATATTCGTTGCACTACGCGCCCTTACTTCAAAAATCAAGCTGATCGGACAATTTTTACTGAGAGACTAACTTCTAAATCGTTTGAGCTAGATAGATAGCTCAACTTTTGCATTTGATCCGCTATACTAGTGACGCTGATCAAACCGTGAGATAAAATAAATTCAATAATATAATCCAAAAGGCTGGAAATTTTGAAGTCAATGCGTCCACGCATAAACCATTCGCCTAATTATTTTATGAAACTAAAACATTAACGTACTTCGTGCCTATTAGGATTTCGTAAAATCGTATTTTTTATTATTACTATTATTTAACGCACGTGACGCGGTTGCAGATTGATTTGCAAACAGCCTCAAAAGTTTTGATAATCATCCTCAATATTAATAATAACAACAACAGGGTGCCACAACTCTGAAAAACTTTGAAAACCTGGAAAACTCAGGAATTTTGGAAACGATCAGGAAAATCAGAGAAAACTCAAGGAAAATGCGAACAGGGGAAAAATTACAGATTTGACTTAGCCTACAATTTTGCCTAAAGTAAATAAAAAAAACTTCTGCAATTTGCATGACAAAAGTCACAAGTGTATCGAAAATAAGTCAGTTTTTTGCTACTTTGCCGAAAAGATTTCCACTCGCTTCGCTTGCGTTTCATTGAAGCAATCGAGATGCAATACTTAAAAGTCAGAGAAATTTCATTTTTAAAAAGGGGGCCTAAAACTCAGGTAAAACTCAGGGAAAATTGAAATTTTAAATTTGTGACAACCCTGAACAAAAAACAACAAAACAGGTAAGTTGCATCGCCTAATAGGTGAGCGGATACAAACGTCTTTGAGGGAATCAAAAACTCACGAAAGGGAAGTATTTCTTGAGACGCGGCGGTACTGTGTGATCGCGATGGCTCCCGCAGGTCACCGGAGTCACGCGCGGCCCCGGCCCGGCCCGGCCCGGCGCAGGGGGCACCCAGGGGGTCGCAAGGTCGAAGCCCCCCCAGATGCCTGCTGGCAGGTACCTCCGGGCTCCGGCCCGGCCTCCTCCAGGCTCCAGGCTCCTCTCCAGGCACCTCCTCCAGTCCTCCTCCAGGCACCTCCTCGCACTCATCCCTCCCTCCCGCCCGCCTGCGCATTTTATTATCGAGAATAAAAGGTCCTGCCGGATCGAGCGTATAAAACTGTTGCAGCCACAAACACAAATGACTCTCGGGGTCCCGGATCGGAGTCTGGGTGCTTCAATAAAAAGCGCTGTTGGGCTGGCCGTGCTCTCTCTGGGGCGCAGCGCAGGCCACGACAATGTGCCTTCCGTTAAATGTCAGCCTCGTGTCTTTTCTGACAGAAAAAAACAACTAAACAAACACATAAAACATACTCAAGAAATAATTAAAAAAAAACAAAAAAAAATGATGAACGGAAACAGATGGTAGTGATAGAAGCGCCGCGGCAGCAGACGACGTGTGGTACTCTTATTTCATATCGACCTGCAATTCGAGATACTCTCGCGGCGGGCGATAAGAAGTGACGACAGGGCGCGCCACCGCACTCGCAACAGCGCCGAATAATTGCGCATAACAATATAAACGCGTTGCGCGGTTATTATTGCAGTATCTCACTAATCACGCGCGCCGGGCGGGGTGGGGCCGCGGCCAGCGATAACAGGGAGTGGCAATTACTGACCTGTATGCATGCGTAGTAAGTGCGTTGTGTGTACACTGCGGACGATTATTCGTGACAGATTGCGCGCTCCTTTGCCTCTTCGCCCTCCCGTCTCTCTCTCTCTCTCCCTCTCCCTCTCCCTCTCTCTCTCCCCCTCTCTCTCTCCCTTTCTTTCTCTCTCTCTCTCTCTCTCTCTCTCTCTCTCTCTCTCTCCCTCTCTCTCCCTCTCTCTCTCCCTCTCTCCCCCTGCTTCGCAACGAGCTCTCCTAACTTTATAGTCCGATGAGAATGAGAAGCAATCACTTTTAGACCAATCGCAGCCGAGGTGAGCAGCGCGCGGCGCGAGCCCAGCGGGGTACCCCGCCCCGGCCGACGCATACACAACAAATCGAGTTCCTTTTTACGCCTTGATTAAAAAAAAATTTCGGGTGGGAAGCGTATGCAAAGTGCTTCGTTACCGAAAATGTAATTTTTCTTGGTCTTCTCGCGGTTGGCGCGCGGGGGGCGCTGTTCTGCCGCTAATAATTATCGCTTATCGAATATGGCGTTGTTGAACGCGCCGCCTAGCATCATATAACCCAATTAGCTCGCTCGAACACCGTTATCTGCCGCGCACGCTGGTATCACGAATATGTGGGAACAAGACGCCTACATTGTCCCATGCTTAGAATACCAACCGCCGCTGAGGCGACGGGCGGGGCGACGGCTTCAAAATGATAACCGTAATGAGTCGGACGGTAAAGATTTAATGTCTGGCGACCTTGTGATAGCCACCTTGGAGATGACCATGCGTTAGGCTATCGCTTTCTGTGTCTGTCGCCCATGTCGTCTGCTCGCGAGGGGGAAACAACCCTGAATTTTGGTGTACAAATTTTGTGAATTTTTGCTAGAATTTTTCGTAATTTTTTCCTGAATTTGCCTGCATTTTTCTGTATTTATCTTAACTTTTCTGCATTACGAAGCGTACAAAAATTTCTGAGTTGTTGTCCCCTTACTGCTCGTCTGTTGTCGTCTGCTGCTCGCCCGGCCCCCACCGGGTCGCTTTTCCTCTCCAGAGTCAGGTGCTGGACGTCGCGTCGGCTGAGGTGTGCGTCCCATTACGGCTGTCTGACGGCACTGCTCGGCTCGGCTGGACTCGGCGCGAACAACTCGAATAAGTTGCGTCCCTGCTGCTCCGCCCGCGCCGACCCCAGCCGCCCTGCCCTGCCCAAGCGCGCGCCCCTGTCGTTGCCATGACAACGGCTGCGGTTACAAAACGCTCGTGAGAGTTGACGGTGACTGATGCTGTGCGCGGGAGAGCTCTCTGTCTCTCGGCTCGGCTCCGATGGTTTATCAGAGGATCCGACTCATTTGTTTTTGCCGCGCGCGAGCTTGAAATTTGATTACGACTGTGTGCGAAATAATAGTCTGACCGGAACTCATTTGTCAAGCCGTTCGCAGGAGACGGTCCTACGCGGAGCGGAGCGCGGTGCGGGGCGGACCTGGGCGTCGCGTTGTGTGTGGCATGGACCTGTGGACTTATTGACTAAGGCAAAACACGGACATCGCACGGTAAAATTGTCGTCCTGGTTTTCAAGGCACCTTTCCCAGTTTTCATGATATTTTGGAAAAACCAAGATAGTCCCCCTCTAGTGTCTTGGAAGTCGCTCCGACTTCCAAGACGTTTAGCTTTCGAATTCAAGCTTTGGAAATCAGGAAAACCAGCTGATCCGTCCTAGTTTCATACGAATTTTCTTAAAGACCAAGATGACTTCCAGGACATAGTCTTGAAAACGTCGGAAACAAGAGACTTTATTGCTTTGCCTAGTCCGGTGCACGCCTCTACCATCATCGGACCAGGAAAAGCAAGAAAGTATCTTTTTTTCCGACGTTTTCAAGACTCTGTCATGGAAGTCATCTTGGTTTTCAAGACAATGCTATGAAACCAGGATGGATCAGCTGGTTTCCCTGATTTCCAAGGTGCCGGCTTGAATTCCAAGCTGAACGTCTTGGAAGTCGGAGCGATTTCCAAGACACCAGGGGGAAACTATCTTGGTTTTTCCAAAATATCTTGAAAACTGGGAAAGGTGCCTTGAAAACCAGGACGACAATTTTACCATGAATGTGGAGCCGGCTGAACACGGAGGGATCAAATTCAAAATTTTTAAAAAAGATCAAGCGGAGTCTGATTTTTAGGTGTTTCGTGATTGACTTATTTTTTTTTCTTATTTTTTCTTTATATTTTTTTTCGAATTATTTCTGATTATTTAGTGAATTTTTAAGGGTGTACACTGATATTTTTTTTTAGTGAAGGACCCCACTCTGAGCACCCCTGTGATTAGGGTTGCGTAGTAGGTAGGTTCGGAAAGCTCTTTTTTAAAAATTTATTTAGAAAGAAAAAAAAATCAAGCTCTAGGAATGTCCGTGCTGGTCGCGCACCTCGCGCGGAGGCCTGACGCACATACGACACCCGACACTCCCTGGCCACACACGCACACACACACACACACCCACACACACACACGCACACATACACACACACAGAGCGCACGCACACGTACGTGTGGTCCTACGTGCCTGGTCGGCATGGCCCGCCGATCCCATACCCAGTCCTGCTGATGATGTAGAGGAAGGAAAGAAGGCAGCTGAGCACACCGACTGCAGTAGCAGCAACAACCTGATCAGCGCGCGGGGTTACACTGAGCGCCTACGTGTGTGTGTGTATGTGTGTATGTGTGTGTGTGTGTTTCACAACCCACGATGACACACATCCCGGGGAGCACGTCCGCCAGACGCCGGCAGCAGCAGACGAACATCGCTTCGTCCTTTTCTCATCCATTGCCTCCTCCGCGCGCCGTTCGTTCGTTCGCTGGTAATTATAGAGCGCTCTAATGTGTAAAGCCTTTCTTCTCGGATTCCCAATCGAACGGTGGCTCTCCTGTACCTCGCGGCTCGAACAACCCCACCCCGCCCCAGCACCGCTACGGGGGAGGAGCCAGCCCGGTCAGCTCGCGGTATTGCCGCGGCCCTGGCACAGGGACCGCGGCAAACTCTCTAATTATGTTTTCTGCCGTATGAATGACTTTGTGGAAGTCGCGGGTGGTCGCCTGGGCCGTGGGGCGGGTGTGTGTGTGTGTGTGTGTTTCGTTGCGGAAGTGATAACTAACCGAACAGTACACACACGGGTGGTCATTAGAAGCGGTGGGATAGTCCCCCTTTTAGGAGTGTCAGAATGTGAGTGAAATTTTTGACTGAAGATTGATGTTTTGTCAAATATCAGACAAAACAATAGTCATAGGCAGACAATTTCCTGGTCATACAGTAAAGGCAAAGAAATTTTCAACAAGTTCAACAGTTCTCATGAGTATGTTGTCACATAAACAGATCATTTGTCATAAACACAACATTAATTAATTGTCACAAAATATGTTTTAAAATGACGAAAACTTTTAACAGTGTCTGCACGTCGTCAGGAATGGACGAAAATTACCCCTTCATAGACTGATGTAGACGAGGGAAGTTACATTACTCTCCTAAGAAATTCAAAGTTATACTTATGCTTGTTCCTTCCTTTAACTTCTGGTGCATTTACAACACCGGTTCCGTCATATGCGGTGCGCGCGCGCGGGACACTTCTTTACTCCTTATATGTCGCAGGCGCTTTTCGTTCCTTTTGCCTCGATATGCATCATGAGGTGGTGTGCCTTGTTCATGAACACCCGGCCGGCACCGCAGCGCGTCGCACTCATTGTAGTGCGTCCGTGTTGCTGGGCGAGATTTATGCCGCCGCATTGTCCACTTGGCGGACGGGGCCCGGGGCCGGGCCGGGCCGCGATGCCTGTCGCTCGTCTGTTTCCGCTTGTTTTTCTTTTGTGCGCGCGTCTTTTCCTTTCTCTCTAGTGTGGCGCGCAAGTTTGAGTCGAGTTTTCTTATCCTCTACCATATGCAGCCCCCTGGAATAGTCATATATTTATAGACATTGTGTACAGACAAAGATCTGCTGTGCGGCGCGCGCGCTTGCCGGCTGACTACCTTAATATTTCCCACGCAATGGCGAGAGACGAGGGCTTAACAGTGTTTTCGATGGGCGCCTAGCATGCGTGACTTCCTCTTACACGGCTCGACTACCAAGGGGGGACTCACTTCGAAAAATCATTGTATGGGCCTGCAAAAAACAATTTAATGAGTTTTAAAAAATATATATATGCAGAGGATAGATGTAGACTTATCCGAAAAATAGAGAACAGATGAACAAAAAACAGAAAAAAAAATATTTGAGTCAGAAATAGGGGAAAAGATCAAAATTTCTAAGAAAGTGACAAATTTTCCTTGAAAAATCATCGCACATATTGTGTATTTGTGATTTCTCCCCCCCCCCCCCCACCCACTCGGGCTGGACAGCGAACCATGTAAATTCTTCTCTCACCAAAAAAAGAAAACTTAAAAAAAAAATGAAAATAAAAAGTTTGCAGCTGTTCAGGTAAAATAATAAAAAAGCTTAAAAATATCTTTTTTTTTTTACAAAAGAGGAAAAAAAATACATGGCCTTTTGTTTCTGGCGCTCGCGGGCCGCCCCCCAGGCGCGCGCCAGGCCCATGCGGTATCAGGAAGGTATCAGCAGAGCAACGCGTCGGTGCGGGGTATCGGAGATGAGGAAGGAGCCTGAGCCTGGGCCGTGGCGTGGCCGCGAGGCCCGCCCCGCCCCGCCCCACCCCGCGATGTACGAGGAATCTGATCGGGAATTGGCTATTGTGTGTGGGGCGTGCTGGGGCGGGGCGGGGCCTGCGTGCGGCCGCGCGATAGCGGTAGCGGGGAGGATGGACTTACGGTAAACTCACCCAATGATCGCTTTGCAAACGATATGGACGCACTGTAAAATCTAAGGTACGTATCCTCCTGTACCTTATAAGGTTGTTCCCATTTTTTTACCTTAAGCGGTGTTCCGCTTAAGGTACAAATTGGTTTACCTTTTAAGGTACAAATGTGTACCGCAGCGCATGTGCTGCTCACGGCCTACCCCCACCATGTATAAGTCATAGTAATAGTGTAATTCATTATTGAGATACCAACAAATCAGAATTATTACTAAGTAATGACAGTCATACCAACCCTCTTTAAGTCACATGCCACCCCGAGGAGAACTTTTTAAAGGATAAAAATGTGCCCATTCAACCTTCCACCCTCCATCTGCGATCAGAATGCCATGTACGCTGGGCTAATGTGAACCGTTTCATTTCATTTTACAGAAAATGGTCGTCCGGTGCAGTTTTGCCGAATATTCTTCTTTCCGCGGGCAGAAGAGCCCCATGAAACTGGGGACGGAGATGTCGAAGTCCAGGGTGTCAGGATGTCGCAGGCCCGACATGACGCCGCCCCACTGTAAATACCAGAGCGAGGATTCTCGCCCTCAGGAGAGCGACAAATTTTCTCTCACTCTTTCAGAGCGAGGTTTGGTTTTCTCGCTCAATTAGAGAAATAGTCTAAAAAAAACCTCGCCCTATTTGAGCGAGGATTGGGAAACCTCGCCCTTTTTGAGTGATGATTTTTATCCTTTATATCACACAATTTGAGTTATGTTGTAAATTCTTTCTCAAAAAGAGCGAGGATCCTAAATTCTCACTTAAATGTGGCACGAGAAAAAATCTCACTCTTGCATTTGCAGTGCCCAGGAGCCCCATCCCCCATCACGACGTGGGGCCGTACCGGGTCCTTGCCGGAGGATCAGCATCTGTGGTCCTTCTTCCTGGCCACCACCTGTGGGCCCTGTGCACTTTGGACTCCCAGTACTTCCGGCACAGCCCCAAGCCGCGGACTACCGAGCCCTCCTCGACCTGCAGTGAGTTGTTCAACAATAGTCTTTTTTTTTCTTGGCATGCCACTATCCTTTTTCGTAAATTTCACCTTTCCAAATTTCAAATTTCTACCATTCTTTCGGCCTTTTCCAAAATTTTGTACAGTTTCCAAATCGAAAAGGCCCCCGCTCCCACGAAAGATACATGTAATATGGTTCAAAGGAGCCGTGCTCCGTAGGCCGCCCACTGTGCGCGTGCGAATTAAGGTGCACCAACGCGCCCCGAATAAGGGTAAGGTACAGGTCTGTACCTTAAGGCCCTTAAGAAACGCTTAAGGAACAGAAAACGCCACGTTGCCCTCTTTCCGTATACCTTACGGAGAGCGTGTGCCTTGAAAGGTACATACGTGTACCGGGACGTCGTTTTGTACCTTGAACGTTCCAGATTTACCGTGCGGGGGGCACTCAGGGCGTGTGTGTGAGGCTGAACATTATATTCAGTGTATAGTCACTAATCTTAAAGTTTTTCTTTTCTTTTTTTAAAAAAATTTTCTTCGAGTAGCCTTTCTACCAGGATGGTGCGTACTCTCTAGGTCGCCCTCAGCGTCTTCGCCGAAAAGGAAAGCAATCAGCGTGGACGTGCCCACGATGCGGGCGGCGGAGGCGCGCCCGACCGACCCGCGAGTCGACCCGGACCCCACCCCTCCACGCCTCACCCCACCCCACCCCGCCCCACCCCGCGCTCCCCGCACAACAAACCGAAACAATTTTCGCGGGCAAGAGGAGAGAAACGACCAATTACTTTTTCATTAGTTCCACATATAGCGGGAGATCGGCTGGCCTGGGCTGGGCGTGCGGGCTGGGCCGGGGCGGACCTGAGCAGGGCCGCCCTGCCCTGCCTTCTGATTCCGGAGATCGCTCACGCGCCTCCGCCCTTGTCGCACCTGTGGTGGTGCCCCATGTGGGGGATATGGCAGGGCCGCAGGGCCCCATGCGTGCGATAAGGACCGATATAGGCGCGAGAGCGAACTTCGGAATCAGACGCGGCCGCCCTCAGCGCCGCCGCCGTGCCGACCCGCTGGTCCGCCGGCCTGGGCCTGGCCTGCGGGGCCCCGGGGCGCAGCGCCACGCCACGCCACGCCCCGCCACGCCACGCCACGCCCCGGCCGGGCTCTGGAACCGCGCTGGGGAATAAAATATTGGTAGTTAAAAGCGAGGCAGTCCCACTCCGACATGATGTGAATTTATGGCTTTCCTCTGTGGTGATTGGCCTAGAGCTCCGCTCTCGACACATGCAGGGCGCGCGCACACACGTGTGGGTGCGGGGGTGATGGCGTGGCGTGGCGAGGCGTGGCGTGGCGTCTCGCGGGAGATGAGTGCCTTTCGCGCCTCCTCTCCGTTATGTATTCACCTACTCTCTATCTGCTCGGATTTTAGCCGAGTCCGTCATCCCGTCGTCCCGGCAAAGTCGCGCGCGGCTCTTTGCACCTTCACTGTAAATCCGTCGATCCAAAATAGGTTGTGAGACGACCTAATTTTGTTCCGAACTTTTGAATTACTTGCAAAATAACAGGCAATTTCTGGCGGCGAAGTGTGAGAAGGTTTTTCTTCTTTGTTTTTGACATGATACTACGCCCTGCGAGGGGGAAGCAGCTCTGAATTTTGGTGAACACATTTTGTGATTTTTTACTTGAATTTTACCTAAATTATTGTAAATTTTCCTGATTTTTTTGTGTGAATTTTTCTATATTTTTTCTATTTTTTTTTAAATTTTCCTGAATTTCGAGGTGAACAAAAATTCCAGAGTTGTTCCCCCCCCCCCCCCCGCCCTAGTGGCATCAAAGCACCGCCTACACGCGTATTTTTAAAAATTCCGGAACAAAATTAGGTCGTTTTACGACCTATCTTGTCTCGAGTGCAGGATTTACAGTGTTCGCGTCGCGAAAAGAAAATTTTGTCTCTCCCTTTTGAATGGTCGACTGGCGGGCGGGTCGTCGTGTCACCGCCGCGCGACGTTTTACTGTTCGAATAAAAGTAACGGCGTGCTCTTTGGAACACTCGCGCGCCTCGTTTTATAGTGGGTCTAAGCGAAGGGAGTGTAGCCATAGGGGAAGAGGAGAGGTCATCATAAAAAGGAGCAACCTGTACGCGGGCGGCAAACTTGCCTCGAGGGAGAGCTAAATTTCAGCTGCTGCTGCTGCAGCGTGTGCGACCTCCTTGAGGACGACATTCCCTCTGCGCTGCGGGGGTAACCGGGATAATGGAGACCTTTAGCGCCTGATGAACGAATATACTCCTGGTTGGGGCTGATAAGAGTTGGCAGCGGCGGCGGGCAGGGAGGGCCGTGCCGTAGGCTTCGCAGCGATAGGCGATCACCGTTTGATGCAGTGTGCCTGGGCGTGCACGTGTGTATGTGTGTGTGTTTGTGTGCAGAGCTGCGTTAAACGCGATGGTTATCGTGCGATATTCGAATTAAATGCTGTTGCCCTCACGCATTATTTAAGCCCCCGTGGAACGTGACTCGTGACGGAGGTGGAGGAATAAGGCTCCTCTCTCTCTCCCTCCTCCCGCGTGCCCATGCGCTGCACCATCGAAACCGTTTCCAGGAAAACGTAAAGTAGTGTGTGAATATCGCGCACTTGTTGCTGTGTGAATATCCGCAGTCGCACACCTTGTCGGTTCACCGCAAACCATCGAATCCATAGTATTCTCACCCGAAATAGGAGAGGACACTTTCCCATGCTTAATTGGAGCTAGAAATTTTAACTTGACTCTCCCTGAGCGAGATTTTTTTATTAGCGTAGCTCTTCTTCAGTAAGGATTTTTTAAGCCTCACATTACTTGAGCAAGAATCCTTACTTTATTCGGTCGAGGTCCAAGAGCAGTTCTTTCTCAAACAGGGCAAGGAAAAAAATTCTAAAAAAACTAGTGAGAATTTTTTCCTAGCTTTGTTTGAATTTAGAGAGCGACAAAATGCTGTCAGTTCCGCCCGTATACGTAGGAGTGATCATTGATTTTCAGAGTTCAAGCATGTGAAATACTGCGGAAATTTCACAGTTCTCTACGTGTTTTGGTGCGCATGAGAATTCACACGCCTACAGGTGTGTGACGACACCCACACACTTGGGTTTTCAGAGTGCTGTTGCGTTGACCTTGCTGTCGAGGAGGGCGTCGTGCTCGCTCCAACGCTCTCCTCGTGCAAGAGCAGGCTTCCTGGTAAAGTATTTTGGATTGTGTTTTGATAAGGCGGTGCCGCTCCTCCTGGACACGCCCCTGCATGGCCGCCAGCAGCGGCGCGCCCCGCGGCGACGCTCCATAATGAGGGGAAGTTTGCGTAGAAGCTGAATAGGTCGGGCGTGCCCCGCCCGCGCCCCACCCCGCCCCGCCCCTCCCCGCCCCGCCCCACCCCGCCCGGCCTGGCGAACACGGCGGGCGCGCGCGACTTGTTGGGGCTCAATTGCATCTAATTCACTCATGCACCTCGTGTGCGTCAGGGGCCAGCAGCAGCAGGGTGATTCCGCACAGTGGTTTGGTCTCTGTCCTCGTCGCACTCATGCAGTTGCTCGCGTCGTTCAGGAGCAAGAGAGAGAGACAGAGAGAGAGGCCACCGCTGAACGCTTGTTCGGAGTCAGCCTGCAGGGCAGGGCGAGGCGGGACGGGCCGGCCGTATGTGCGCTGGGCCGGCCCAGGGACAACGCCCTCGTTTTGAAGGCAAATTATATCGGGGAGGAAAATGTCCGTCTTTTACGGCGGCGGCGCGGCGTATCTGTGAGCGGGACGCGGCCGAGATGCGAGGGTCCTGACTTTGAAATGTGCAGAACACCATACCGCATTAATCAGCATTCAATCATCCTACCTGACAGGGAGGAGCAGGGCGTGGCGGGGCGGGGCGGGGCGTGGCGGGGCGTGGCGGACGATCAGCGGGGGACACGTCGCCGTCGCGTCTGGGCGCGGCGGGCCCGCCCCTGGCTAGTGGTATAGGCCGTGTCGGGCGGGTAGGGCAGGGCCAGTCGCGCTGATTGCGGGTGAAAATATTTCTCCGAGGAGACCAGCACTTCACCAGAAGCGTATTATGTAGATTTCCACAATGACGGGCGAGGCTCTACAAACTTTGTTCATGCGTAAGATTATAATTCACTCGCGTCAATTTTGAAATATTTCATGCAGGCACAATGACGCGCAATTACGTCTACTTTCTGAAATGTATCGTCTTTTAACTAGCTTTAGCGCAAAAGTGCGATAATAGTAACTGTTTGCAAACTTTCGCGCGTTTTTCACCCTCGCATGACGTGCCAGCTCCTAGTAAAATGTCGTTATGCATTAAACAATTTTTCAAATAAAATTTGCGTACATAAAATAATATATATTCTCCAATCTTTTTTTCTTTCTTTTTTTTTTCTTCTTTTCAATACTTCCCAATATTTCGACGACTTATTATCGATATCACTGTACTTTAACGGATACGCCGTCTAGTTTAAAATCAAAATACAAATCATTACGATGGCGAAAAATTTTCGTCTGGCTACTATTGCCGTAGCGTTTCGATTCCTGACGCTCTTCGCGTCCCGGCCGGCGCCCACGGCGAATCTTCGGGTAGGCCACCCGCCACGGTGGCGTGCCTGGCGGGCCGGCCTACCCCCCCGGGGGCCCTCCTGGCCGCGCGGGCCCGGGCCCGGGGAGGGGGGCTCGGGGGGGCCGAGGGGGCTCCGCACCGGCAGACTGGTGGCGCTGCGGATGCGAGTGGAACTAGGCAGCGCGCTTGCGGCTCGCGCCGCTGGATGGCGCCACGGGTCAGGACCCCGCGCGCGAGGGGCGCAACCTGCCGCCGCGCGTCCCGCCTCGCGTCCCGCTACCGCGCGCCGAGCTATGGAGCCCCATTGGACAGCGTGCAGCTGCAAAATGGCGGCTATCTGCGACACGCGGCTACTGGAGGGGGCCCTCTCCTCTCGCAGGGGGCCCTCCTCTCTCTCTCTAGGGGACCGCGGCGCGGCGCGCGGCGGCGCTAACACCTGTCGCCCCCACAGTATAGCCCCCCCCCCTCCCTTCCTCTACCCCAGCGCCCCCTCTGTCCACGCGGTCTGTAGCCTATAGGGTCTTAAGCCGGCTCTCACACATACCCTGAGGATACACAACACGCCAAAAAAAAATATTAATAATATCTCGCAGCTAAAATTACATGTGAAAAATTAGCAGCACCGCAAAACATTTAAAGCAGCGAAAAAAAAAAAATAATAGCAGAGTAGCTAGAAAATAAACACCGCAGCTTAAAAATTACCTACCCCAATAGCTAAAAATATATTACACCTGCCAATAGTTTTTTTTTTAATTCAATTTTTTTTTTCCTCAGGCGTGAATTACTTTTTTGCGTGTCTACAGAGCATGTGAGCAAATTTTATGTTTCCCGTACTTCGATTAGAAAGCGCGTTCATTTTTTTTTCTTCTTGGCGAACACTTTGGGGGCGCGCGCCGCGTGTGCGTGCGGCAGTGGGTCGCGCTCTCCGTACGCCCGATATTGAGATGGAAAGTGCGCGGACAAGCGGGCAGGGCAGCGACCGGCCGGCCGGCCGGCCGGCCGGCGGACCGGCCAGCCCGATCCGACCCGGCCGACCGGACCGGGCGACATGCAACCGGTTCGGCCCCAATTATGCCTCAACGGGACGGGCGGGGCGGGGCGGGGCGGCGCAGGGCGCGGCGGGGCTCACGGCCCCGCAGGCCCATTTTGAGTCGCGCGGAAAACGGGTCGAACTGCCCCATCCGCTGGGCGCGACCGCGGGCGGCCGGTGCAATTTTCGGCTGTTGTTGAGGTGGAGCGGGACGCGGGGGCGTAGCAGGCGGTTGCCGTCGGGGTGGTGCAGTCCATTGAGTCGCTGCTGCCGCGGGCCGGGCTGGGCCGGGGGGGGGGGGGGGGCGTCTATGATAACGTGGCAATAAAGTGATCACTGCGCGCCGGCCGGGCGCCCTGCTGGAGCCTGCGGGGCCTGGAGCAGCGGGGAGAGAGAATGAGTATCTCTCCAGTAAATCTCCAGGCGCGCTGCTCTCCTCCCCGCGCCACTTGCTGCGCCGTTTGCTGCGTTTGGAGAGGCAGCGCCGCCGCCACCGCGCTGCTCAATTGCACCTCCCGGTTACATCTCCACTGCGCGCGCGGCGGGGTAGGGCGCGGCGGGGTAGGGCCCCCGCTGCCGCCGCTAAGTGAGAGTGGAAGTGGTAGGAAGACGCTTTACCTGTTCGGCGGGGTAGGCTGCTGCTACAGGGTGCCGGCGCCAGGACGCCAACAGGGTGATTCCGCGAGCAGTCTTTAGTTGCGTCCTCTCTCTCTCTCTCGCTCTCGCTCATTATGGCCGAGCCTCGTACGAGTGCGACAAGGGCAGAGAGACGAAACCACCGTGCGGAGTCATCCGCCCGGCCCGGTGAGCTGCACTCGCACGACGACTGTGTTGGCTGCGATGACGTCTTTGCTCGGCACCGGGACATTGCCATGATTTTTGAAACGCATATAAAGTGTCTGAATGTACGATAAGACCGAAGGGAAATTTTTTACAACCACAAAATAAGATGCAGAAAAAAAACGAGGGGGTGACCGTGACCACTCCCCTTTATGTGGACACATGATTCCCGGAGTGTTTGATCCTCAATAATTTCCATTCATATCTTTTAATTTCTGTTTCCAGCGACATAAAACGCTAGTTTCGGCTATTTATAACTGATTCCAGGTGTTTCCTGCTTTGTTGTACTGGTTTTCATTGATTTCCCTTAATTTTTATGATTATGATTCCCAGGTTTGTGTACACATGATTCCCAAAGTTGTCGTCCCCTCGGAAAAAAAATAATGTCTAGTACAATTTTAAAGCAGAAAAGAACTGCATCGTGCGTCTGCAAAATATATTTTTGTAGGGAGAATTGCCATGATGACCCATGAGAGGATGTAAACATTTTCGGTGCCAAACTCTCCCCGCTGTCCAGTCAGCAGAATACATGCATGTAAAATTGGATTGAGTCTCGAGAAGCTTGCTGCACCGGGCCTCGCACACTTTTCTCCCGGCCGTTTTACTTGGTAATAACAGGTTGCGGCGCGAGAGCCTGCTGCTGCTGCTGCTCTGTGTGTGATTGGCGCGAACAAAAACAAACAATTGAATAAGAAACGTGCGCCGCGGCGGCTGCGGCAGTGGCTGCGCAGAGAATCACTGCAGCCGCGCCTGTCTCGAGACTAAGTCCACTATTTAACGTTTTCTCACTCTTGTGTGCAGTGCGAGACGAGCCAAGCCGAGTCGAGCCGCGACCTGATCGCCACTCTGTTTTTCCTCCCAGATGTCGACGTCAGACTCATCGTGTTTCCCCCACGGCCTTGCGTGGCCGCGTGTGGCGCCGGCCGATCGGTCCCCTGCTCCTCTCGCCGCCGCCGCCGCCGAGAGTGGGGAGGGGGGGGGGGGAACTATTTCGAAAAATCGTTGTATGCCCAAAAAAAAATCATTTAAAAAAAAGACACAGAAAAATCCGAAAAATCGTGAACAAAAAAACGAAAAAATAAAATAGGAAAAAATTCAGAAATGGTGTTAAAAGACCAAAGTTTATCAAAATTTCCAGAAATTTCCCTAGAAAAATCAAAACAACAAATTTAAAAAACATTGAAAAATCAGAAAAAATAAAAAGGCCTTAAAAAATATTTAACATATTTTGTATGAGTGATTCTCCCCCCCACCCCCCATCGGCCACTGCCGTGATGAGGTTGCGGTGAGGTGTCGACTCTCATACTTGTTGCCGAACCCCCCCGTGTGATCAGGTTTACGTACGGCGTTACCCTGCTGCTCTATCTCGCGCGGCGGCGGGTCATAACGGCAGCAGCGAGATCTGGGGGGCGGTGGTCGGTGGTGGAGAGCAGGGGGCGCTGAAATATTATTTATATCGACGCGTGTGTCGATGGAGTGGCGCTGATTAGTCATACGGCAGGAATGACCTGTTGCGTCTATATATATATTGCAGTCATGGTGAGAGAGTGAGAGAGAGGTAAGGAGGGTAAGCCGAGCCCGGTGTGCGCGGTGCGGGTCCCTTTGCCGCCTTGGGTGTCATTACCTTACTCTCCCCGTCCGATGGGAGTCGAGTCGAGAGAGGCTGCCACCTGATTCCGAAGATCGCTCTCGCGCCTCCGTCTCTTTCGCACTCATGGGGTCCTCCTACCAACCCCAACATAGGGCACCACCATAGGTGCGACAAGGACGGAGGTAGGAAAGCGATCTTCGGAATCAGCCTGCTGGCTGCCTGCTGTTCATCAGGGCGTAGGCCATACTGGGCGGCAAAGTCCTCGGACCTGGCATGAGCCTGCCTGACCGCGCCACTCTGCCTCAGGTGTCCGCGCCCCGCCCCGCCCCGCCCCGCCCCGCCCCGCCCCGCCCGGGTCAGAGGGCCGTTCACTTTTACAAGTTATCCCCTCAATGTTAACGGCGTGATAATTCTTGCCGCCGTATCGCATCGCTCGGCGGGGATAGGCGCGCGCGCGCGCTCACACACACACATACTCACTCTCTCACTCACTCTCTCTCTCTCTCTCTCTCTCTCTCTCTCTCTCTCTCTCTCTCTCTCTCTCTCTCTCTCTCTCTCTCTCTCTCTCTGTCTCTCTCTGTCTCTCTCTGTCTCTCTGTCTCTCTCTCTCTGTCTCTCTCTCTCTCTCTCTCTCTCTCTCTCTCTCTCTCTCTCTCTCTCTCTCTCTCTCTCTCTCTCCCTCTCTCTCTCCTTTACACACAACCTCACACGCACACACACTCGCGCGGGGCCGTGGCGGCTTTGTGTGCGCGCGTACAAAAAGCTTTTTCGCCGGCGACTTGTCCGTAAGATGGACGCCGGGATTCGGCACCAATCAGGACGGGCTGGGCTGGGCTCGGCCGGTGCTCGCGGGGCGGGGCGGGGTGCTGCCTGGTGCTGGTGTTGCAGGGGATACTAAGCCTGAGTGTCCGTGTGCCAGACATGCGGGGTAGAGTAACACATTTTAATGCCTCTGACAACGCACCTGGTGGTGGTTGGTGGTTGCATGCTCGAAACAACAACACTGCTCATTTTTCCAATAGTGAGCGTTCGTTAAAAGCATATTATTATTATTTTTAAATTTGCGGCGAAGTCAAAGTGTTTGTAAGTAACTAGCATTATTTCGCAATGTTACCGTTTTTTAAAATTTATTTTTATTTCACATTTTGCAGCGTGTTCATGTTTTGCACACTCAGAACTGACCCGCTCTGCAAGCGCGATCCTGACTCGGCCAACATGTCTGCACTTCATTGCGGGGCGCAGCCCGCTGCGGCGCGGCCGCCCTGGCGGGGAGCGCAGCGGAAGCCGTAAGAATGTAAGAATGGACCGTTTGGGCCCCTCCAATTTTCCAGGCAGGCCTTGGCCGGCCAGAGCGATCGAGCTGGCTGGCTGGCGGGCACAAGCAAGCAGGCCAACGACGCGCAGTCTTTGCATGCACCCACCTCTTCCCTCTACAAATTATTATTTTGGCCGGGATATTTTTTACGATGTAATAAGTCCCCCCCCCCCTCCCGGTCCCCCAGTCCCGACTCCCCACGGTGGCGATATTGACCGCTGCTGGCCGCTGCCGCGCCACGCCGCGCCCGCCGCGCTCCCCGCTCGCCAGCGTCAGAGGCCAGATTTATCTGCCGTATAATCCTGGAAGAAATTAACGCTTTTGTGCGTGTCTCGCATCCATCTTGCGCAGCGGCCGGGGCCGGGCCGAACACGAACGTGCCCGCCGGCGGCACGGGGCGGCGCGGGGCGGCGCGGGGCGGCGCGGGGCAGGGCAGGGCTAGGCCGCAAGGTGCCGGCACGGCCCCCGGCACGGCCCCCGGCACCGCCCCCGGCCACAGCGGCGAAATTATTAAATTCAAACAAATTGTCGCGCGGCGTAGATAGTTATTTCCGGTATCCGCTTCGCCGCTGCGGCACTATACGAAAGCGCGCAAGTTTGCCGTATGTTAGTGAGGTTGGCTGCTAGTAGTGCAATCATGCGTGAACAGATTCTATGCAATATTTGCACTCCATTTATTTAAAAAAATAGGCTTAATCGAAGAAAAGAATTTGATTTAGGTGCATATATTTCCCGCCTCATGCTTGAATAGCTCAAAAACGTGATTATAATTATCAATTAATTTAGCTATGAATAAGTTGTGCAGTCCACTATAACCATGCAATCTGTGTACACACTTTGATTGAGTCACGACGGCCCCCCTCGGGTGGACATGGAACGATTTTTGAAGTGTCGGGAGTAACGGTGTCCGTGTTTAGCGTATCTAGGCTGTGTATTTTTTTTTCCGGTGTCCGCGTCTCTCTCTCTCTCTTTTTTGTGATCGGGTAGCGGGGCTAGCTGAGGTATTAAGGGTTTTGTTATCGACGGTGGGGGGGGGGACATTCAAGATACTATGGGGCGCCGCCAAAGCGCAGCGGGCTGGACCGGGCCGGGCCGCGCAGGGAAAGGAGTGTTTGGGGGAGGGGGGGGGGGAGGGGAGGGGGTCGTCCCACCTTCTAGAGAAGTGTATGGGAGCGCCTTGAGAAGGCTCCTCTCTCTTCTCTCCTCTTCCGGTGACGCATTCTAACTGCCGAGAGAGGTGTCATTGACTCGGAGGAGCGCCTCGTGTGTGTGCGTAGAGCCGTAGCGTTGTGTACATAGAGAGAGCCATATCGCTTTTGTGCTCTCGCGCTACTGTACCTTGACGCAGTAGTACGTAGAGCCGGTTTGGATGCTCAAAATACCAGGTAACCGGGTCAAGTCGCAAACTGGTTAGGTCAGGTCAGGTCCGTGGCGTGGCGTGGCGTGGCGCGGGGTGGAGTTGGGAGAAGCTTTTGTTTTGTTTAAAGCGCGCGCTGCGCGGCAAGGGCGCGTGAGAGGAGCCCAGGGAGGGGGGGGGGCGGTGGGAGGTCTTTGTTTTAGGGTGATTAAATACTCCGGCGGGGGTTTGAGTTTGAGCACAGTGTATAGACGGCTGACCGCACGATAGTAAGAGCGTCATCCATTACAAGTGCCGAGCGGCGCCAGGAGGGTCCTTGCCTCCAGGGGGACGGGCGGGAGGCAGTGATACTCGCCGTGGGAAGTCAAGCACGTGTGTCCAACTATATAAATATGTTTTTTATTTTTTTTTGGGGGGGGGGCGAGCGGTTGGTTTTGGTGTCAATGTAAGGTGAGGTGGGTTGGGTACAGCTCCTTGTGCTTCGAACGTCCCGAGAGGGTGCTGCGCGCGCCCGCAGGGCAGCAGCACAAGACAGCAGAGCTCAGTGGTATTTAATAGAGTCAGTTGGCATTATTGTGAGCGCTCCAGAGTGGATGTCCTTGGAGGAGGACCTCCGAAGGACTGTGGATGACAAACGCTCCATCATCCGCACTATCGCAGTGGCAGGCCGGGCGTCTGGCTTACGGCCCGGTCACCGCCCCACCCCGCGGGACCCGCGGCCCGGTTGCCCCGCGCCCCGCCCCGCCCCACCCCGCCCCACCACTCGACCCCGCCCCGCCCCGCCCCGCCGCCGCGGCGCGACGCTGCCACGGAATGACGGACATTTGTCGTGTCGCTTTCACGTTGGCTACGCGATAGCCGCACGAACAAAGCGCGTCACGCCGGGGGAAGTTTCAAGAAGGACGTATCAGAATTATCTTATGGATTTTGTCTTTCGGTGCGTGTTGCGACTCGAGTCCGACGTCCTCGAGGGCTTATCAAGAATACGCCATGAATTTTCGGGGATGTAGTTATTTTGTATTTACATTTGTCGTTCGCGCGTTACAAATATTTGTTCGGACTCGAGGTGATGTCACCATTTTGGGGAATAAATTCATCACGCATAGCCCCCGACGTAATTTGTGAGCACCCCTCTCTGGGACTCTCCCAGGCTCTTCGTAGGATCGCCAAAGAGGAGAGAGGATAAGAGAGGAGAGGAGAGGCCCCGACAAATGAATGGCCTCAAGCGGTTATCGATACTCCTCTTCCTTTTCCCTCCTCGTCTTTTATTCTCTTCACGTTTCTGTCGAGTCGCCTCGCGCCGCGCCGCTTCCTACAGCAGATTTGCATCTGACACCTTTTGCACCCAGCGGAAGGCTATCCAGAGTTATAGTCAGCCGAGAGATGGCTCCTCGGCCGAGGCGCGGCGGGGCGCGGCGGGGCGCGGCGGGGCAGGGCAGGCCGCCGCCTCAGCTTCGCCTACAATTTACTATCGCCGTGTTGGCTTTTCGCGTGGCTCGGCGTCCCGACGGCGGCGGCGCGGCGGTGGCGTCTCGCTGGCGTCGCATTGACGTCGTGCAGGCGGCGTCGCGACGCGGGGCGTCGCGGTGGGGCGGGGCGGGGCAGCGTAGCGATGCGGAGTGAGGGATGCGTGCGTGCGGGGAAACCCGCATAGGCCGCAAAGCCGTCAGACGGTGCGGCACAAACCCGGAAGCACGCCCCCTTCCTTCCTTCCGCTTATTTCCTCCTCATTTACCCTCTTTATTCTTTCTTTTTCCTCTTCTTCTTTCGCGTCTCTTCCGATATTTACTATTTTAACTCCTTCCCTCGTTTGCCTCACCTTTCCATATCATCCCTCAACGTGCCTTATGTGATTCGCGTCGTAGGCCTCGAGGGCGTCGATAAGCACGCCTCTCTGCCTCTCTCTCTCTCTCTCGCTCTCTCTCTCTCTCTCTCTCTCTCTCTCTCTCTCTCTCTCTCTCTCTCTCTCTCTCTCTCTCTCTCTCTCTCTCTCTCTCTCTCTCTCTCCCGCGGAGCACGCGTGAAAGGCCCCGGACGGCATGTGCGCAGCCGCGCTGCTCTGGGACAAATTATGTGTCGTGACCTTTCTCAGTCGCGGTAGCTTTCTTATCAAGTGACATGCGCCAGCGTGCAGGACCGCGCACACGTGTGTGTGTGTAGTGTGATTGTGAGTGTGTGTGTGTGTGTGAGTGAGTGAGTCGGATCACTCGCTCCTTGCCACTCCTGCCGCGCGTTTCTTTCCAAACATGATCATCACTGCTGGCAGGACTGTCCTGCTGGGCCGGCAGGGGGGCCACAGCTGCATCGGCAGGCCTCGACGGGGAAACTTTACTCTGAAATTTATGTATACACCTCGTAATCCAGGAAAATTTAGGAGAAATTGAGGGGAAAATTCCGGGAAAAAATCCGGGAAAATTCCGGAAAATTCCGGGGAAAACTGTAAAAAAGTTCACGAAAATTTAGGAAAACTCACTAAAACTTCGGTAAAATTCAAGTAAAAATTTGCGAAAATCCACGAGAATTCACGAAACAAATCCACTCAATGTTTACACTAAAATTCAGAGTTTTTTTCCCCCTCGGCAGGCCAGCTGCCACTGCCCTCTCTGCGTCTCCTCCGCGCTGAGCTGCACTTGCTGCTCTGCTACCCGCGGGAGAGACATGGCAAGTCGCGAAAAAAAAATGGTGGGATGCCAAACAAGATGGGGCCGGCCGTCAGCATGGGAACATTGTTGGCCATCGCGTCGCTCTCGGCGGGCGGCCCGCCAACTCCCGTCGCGTCGCGCGCATGGGGCGTATGGCGTCGCGACGCTGCGCTTGAGTTGAGTTCTAATTGTGAGAATGTCACACACTTGTGGACGCGTGTATTTTTTTTCCCGCGTCCATGTTGGGTGTGCGAAATTTCTGAGACAATTTAAATGCAAAAAAGTGAAATGTTAAAATGTCGAGGGGGCTACCACTCCTGTAATCCTGTGTACAGATGTAAGTGTAATCCGTGTAATACTTCACCAAACTTTGAAGAACTATCTTTAAATTCCACCTAATTGTTCATATTTAATGGCTTTAGCCCCAGAAATTTATGTAGAATCCCAGAAAATCCCTGTAATCACGTAATAATCCTGTGTATATCCAAAATCGAAATGGCGGCCACCTCGTAAAATGTTGAAATGTGTGACTGCGGATATTCACAAATATACAAGTGTGTGTGACATTGACACACTTGGACCGGTGAGGATCTTCGTCGCGATGCTCCGATTGATTGATCGATCATAGCTCGCATTGCCCCGCCCCGCTCTGCTCATCAGGACGTCTTTGACAACGCGACGGCGTCCCAAGGCCCTTTGGCTTTGGAGAGAATCTGATGGCCCCCTGTGTGTGTGCGCCATGAGGTCCCATGCGGTCGTGTTCGCTTTTGTCTCCACCTCTCTCGCTTATTCTCTCTCTTATTCCTTCTCTCTATCGCTCTCTCGCTCGCTCTCTCGCGTCCGCCACGTTAATTATCGGCTTGTCTTTCGCTCCGTCCTTTTGGTCTGGCCGACCCTTCTCTCCCGGCCTCCGAGCGAGCGACGCTGAGCGACGTTGGGAGGAAGAGGAGGAGGAGGAGGAGTAGGTGAAGGAGCGGGGAATAAAAGAAGCAGTGGAGAGAAGAGAAGGAAAAACAAGAGCCGTAAAACTCGGTGATAGATCTATAAAGCGGGAGCCAGTGATATCACGTGGGCGGAGACACGCGTGAGAGTGAGAGAGACGTGAGGTGCGACGGTGCGACGTCGCCAGTAGTGCGAGAGAGAAGCAAAGAGAGAGAGAGAGAGAGAGAGAGAGAGAGAGGGGGGGCACGACGACGGAGGAGGAGGAGGCGGAGCAGGAGGGAGAGAAGGAGAGGAGAGATGATGTGGATGCTGCTCGCACGGCCCGGCGGCCCGCGGCGCCCCTCTGGACCGGACACCTTCCCTCCTCCTCCCCTTCTCCACCGTCTCCTCGGAGCGATCGGGACGCGTTCGGGCCTCTTCGGCCGATGAGGAGCCGATCCGAGGTGTCCGTCGTGGCGCAATAATCCTGCGGGAGTGGAGAGAAGGTGAGAGGAGGGGGAGGACGGGAGAGTGGAGCGGAGAGCAGGAGGAAGGGAGAGGAGAAGGGAGGAGAGGAGAGTGGCTGAGAGCAGAGGGGGTCTGCCACTGCGCTGGGCCCGGCCCCTGGAAGACGTGTGTATAATCCTCGAAATTTTGTTTTAGGAGAGTCGCACGAAGAGAAAAGAAAGAAAAAGCACCACAGTTCGGTGTTTCCAAGCAGTTTGGGTTTAATTTATGAAAAGCAGTAGAATCCTGCTTGGAAAATTTGTTTTTAAAAAGGCAGCACCCTCGGACAAGTCGCGTGTTTGTGTTGGATATCTCTCGCGCGCATGGAAATGGGAGGTGGCGGGGTCCGAGTGTTAGGAAGGAAAGGTTTCGGGCGGGAATGTGGGACACGGGACTTGTGGCGGTGGCGTCCGTCCGGTCGTGCTGCGGGCTGGGCGCGCGGAGAGTTCCCGGGAAGCAGACGACGCCGGCGACGGCGCGCTGCTGATTTTCGAAAATGATTTGCTCTGGAACTGTGATCATGCACGCTCGTCTCGTTAACTCGCTGACCCCGCCACGCCAAAGCCACGCCACGGCTGGCCCCTCTCTGCACGCCCTCAAACACCCCGAAAATTGGCTTCATTCCCTACTCCCCCCCTCCCCTCCGATGCCTGTATTTGTGTAAAAAAACGAGGAAATGATCGGGCTGGACGGGCGAGAGTTTGGAATTGGAGGAGGAAAAGGTCCCTGCTGCCTCTCCGCGCGCCCCACGCTGCGCCCCCGGGGAGTGTACTTCAAATTACCCGGTTGTTTTACACTCGACCGTTGCTGATTCATCTCGCTGTGTACGTACTTTGGGGGCTCCGTGCGGAGGGGCCGGGCCCCGGGCCCCGGGCCCCGGGCCGGGTGCAGGGCAGGGCGGTGCGCGGACCGCTGCCGCACCCGGGCCTTCAACCCCGCCCCTCAGGTCACCGTTTTGGCGTTTCTCTTCTGAATCTGCCGCGTTTCGCCGGGCGGGGCGATGGGCAGGGCCGGGCCGCACCGCGACACATGAACACACGCATTGGAAGAGGTAATTACTAATTACGCCCGTACCGGCCGCGCCGGCGAGCCGCTCCATAACAAATCCCTCCGCCGGGGCCGTGACCCCAGCGGAGCAGGGTAACGGCCCAGGCGATAGGGAAACGATTTGTAATTTATTTTTAAAAATTATATAAAACCTGATCGAGGAATTAAAAAGGCAACCAGAAACGGCAGGGAAGCGGTTCAAATTTCTTTTCCCAGCACATGGATAATGGGCCAGCTCTGAAGCTATCTTAAAAACCCTGTGTCTTTGGTTTACGTCACCAGTGCACCCCCTCAGTTCTCCCATTAAAGAAAGTAAGAATGAGAAGGCCAAACTATGGGTGGAATAAATCAGTTTACATCTTCACCTGCCCTACCAGACATACCAGCCCACTTTACGCCACTATTTTAATGGCAACACCACACTGTTTAAAAAGGATAGAAAAAAACGCAGTAGCGAAAACTGTTAACCCTAAAAACTGTCATTTTACTAAAAAACAAAAAAAAAAAACAAAAAAAAACACTTAGAAAACTATACATTTCGCGTTACTTTCCCTACAATTTACAATAAGAATTTAAGGTGTATTATTGTGTTCATGAATAACGGTGTTAAAACTTAAATTTTTTTCCTTTTCTTTTTTTTTGCAGTGCAGCGCCCCTTGCAGGCGCACTGCACTGGGGAGAAGGGGCGGGGAGAGCGGGTGGGAGGGAGAGCGCCAGCCCAGCCCAGCCCAGCCAGGGCGAGGGCCCCCTGCTGAGCTAGCCTAGGCCGCCCGCGGGCCGCTAGGCCTGCCGGGTCTGCCTACCGACCAGGCGTTTTTGCGGAAGCGCTGCTCGGGGCGGGGCGGGGCGGGGTGGGGTGGGGTAGGCGGGTAGGCTCTTGGGCCTGCCGCTGGCTGCCGCTGGCTGCCGCTGGCCCTTGTGCGGTTTGTCGTCGTCGTCGTGCGGTGCCGCTTCGACGGCTTCGACGGACGGACTGACGGACTGTCTGACGGACGGACGGAGGGCCCGGCCGGGCAGCGCGGCGGCTCACTGGCTGCCCTGCCCTGCCCTGCCCGGTCCGTACAAGGCATTCTCTCTCTTTCTTTCTCTTTCTCTCTCTCTCTCTCCACCGCCGCCGCGCCGCGCCGCGGCGCTCCTGTCAAAGAGAAACGCACAAACGACGATAAAATATTCCAGGACATTCTATAAATTGTTGCTTCCGAATATGGCGGCGGTGCTGTCCTCCGAATGGCTTCAGGACGGCTGGCCACGCGGCGGCGGCCGCTCCGGGCCGGCCGGGCTCCGGCTAGGACAGCGCTAGAGGCGGGAAGCGCCGAGGAGATGGAGGAGAGTGTGAGAGAGAGAGAGAGAGAGAGAGAGAGAGAGAGAGAGAGAGAGGAAAAAAATTGAAGCTGTGAAATTTTTGTGCACGTCTTGTCCTCTCCTCTCGGGCTGGTCAACCTGTGTCGTGTACAAAATGAAATGATGCGGGAAGGAGGGTTGAGGTGGGGAGAGGAGGGATTGCCGCAGCCGACCTAACGGGATCTGCAGGGTATCATGTCGTTCGTAAAAAAAAAAAATATAAGGATAAGGAGAACTCCTTTAGGGGCGGGTGATGATCACTTGTGAAAAACAGTATCCGTGTGTCCTTACGCCCTACTTTTAGTAACTACGGCCTGAAATATGGGCTAATAAGGTTACAAACCGCAGGATGACTGCTCCTGCGGAGCGCTGCGCAGCACCGCCAAGAAGTTAGGGTTTTTGTTGTTGTTTTCCCCAGCGGCCCTTAGGGGACGGCACAATAGAACTACGGGAGTGTGCCAGTCCGGGGAGCGGAGGGGCTGAATGGAGTAGGACCGCACTGACCCACGGGAGCGACAGAGCGCGCGCGAGCGAGAGAGAGAGGGGGAGAGAGAGCGAGAGAGAGAGAGAGAGAGAGAGTGTGTGTGTGTGTGTGTGAGAGAGAGAGAGAGAGAGAGAGAGAGAGAGAGAGAGAGAGAGAGAGAGAGAGAGAGAGAGAGAGGGGAGAGAACCACACGGAAACCAACGCGCCTGGGCTGCCAACTTAAAAATGCAAAAAAAACGGGGCAACACATCGCCATGAATTTGACAGGCCGAGAGATAAAAGATAAAAGGCGTTTTGGTCCGCTTTGTATCGAGAGGTGCGGTCGTAAGGCGTGATACACAATGAATGCTAGGTCTAGAGCGCTCCGAGCGAAGACGGGAGAGAGAGAGGGAGAGAGATCCCCATCCCGCGCGTTTATATAATGAAGAGGAAAGGAAAAAAAAACGCGGAGGGAGAATTTTTGTTCCGATGGGTCCTCTTCCTCTACTCCCAAAGTATAGGTATACAACAAGTTAGCGAGTTGACTCATTTTTCGCGAGTTGTGCGCGAGTTTTTGCGAGTTGAACGCAATTTTTTCGTGAGTTGACGCGAGTTTTTGCGTGTTGAATGCGAGTTGAAGCGAGTTTTATCGAGTTGAATGCGAGTTGGGCTCGGGCAAGCGTACAAAGAGTTGGCCCCTCGGTCCCCCCGCGCCCGCGCTGGCCCTTGTGTTTTTCCTCTTTGTACAATAATGGCTCAGACTTTCTTCTAAATTTGGGGCGTCGCTTCGCTATCAGTGGACATCTCGGCCGGGCCGCGCGCGCTCTCGCCCGCCCCACACCGGCGCAACGCCGCACCACGACACGGATTTTGCATCAACATAAGAAGTTCTCTTTGCCAATTTATCGATTGACACGACGACGCCGCTTGCTTGCGCGTTAAGCCCTCCACTTTAAATTGCCGGTCTGCGTCCTCCTGCGGCCGGTGAGATGGAAAATCGCGCGTGGTGCGTATCTACCGGGCTGGGCTGCGCTGCCCGACCGGCGTTTAAATCTGTATCTCTTGGCGTCGCTCTTTTATAAAGTGGGCTCTTCCTGCTGGTGCTCAGCTCGGCCCGCAGAGAGTTGACCTTTTTTTTTCTTTTATGATTATTTTCCCCTGGTGCTGCTGCTGCCGCGGCGGCGCGCATTGCGCGCGGTGGATGATGATAATAATAATGAAAAATTGCTCGTTGTAATTGACGATGGGGCAGAGATTAGGCCTTAATTAACCGAGTGGCCCTGCAATGTTATCGCCGCGACTCGGCCAAATAAAATAAACGAGGCCGATCTGAATAACAAGGAGGCCCGGCCGGCCGGCCAGCAGCAGCAGCACGCCGGCGAAACGCTGCGGCGAGATGGGGCGGGGCGGGGCGGGGCGGGGCGGGGCGGGGCGGAGCGGGGCGGGGCGGGGCGGGGCGGGGCGGGGCGGGGCGGGGCGGGGCGGGGCGGGGCGGGGCGGGGCGGGGCGGGGCGGGGCGGGGCGGCGTCGCGCTGCGTGCGCCCGCTGCTCTGGGGAAACGCCGTCGTGGCCGCGTCGTGAGCTCTGCTGCAACATTTAACGATTTTGTTAACAAACTGCGGGCAGGAGGAGCAGCAGTCGAGAGGTCCCCACCCAGTGAGGCTCGTGACAGCTGCAGGTGGGGCTGGGGGAGTATGGCAGTGGTATGGCAAAGCTCAGATCAGGGTGAGGCGCGGTCCTGCTGCGCCCTGCTGGAAGTAGCGCGCGCTCGTGACAGCTGCAGGTGCGGGGCGAAGAGGGGAGTTGGGTGGAGGTAGGGAAACCTCTGAAAATTTTGCACACCTCGTTATCCAGAAAAATGAAGACAAATTCATGAATATTCAGAAAAATTCAGAGAAATTCAGAAAAATAAGAAATTCAGAAAAATAAGAAATTCAGGAAAAAAATCAGCAAAAATCAGAATAAAATAATTCGAAAAAGTCAGGTAAATTTTCGAACATTCGCAAAAATGTAGGCAAAGTTCAAGCGAAAATTTACAAAATTTTTACACGAATTTTCAGAGTTGTTCTCCCCTCCACAGTGGCAACAGCTTCACACTTCTACAGAGGAATGGCCTATTAGACAGGCGTGAATACCGACCGCTCATCACAGCTGTGTGTTGGGCGGGTTTTGCCTACTTTTCTGGCAACGCTGCCCCTCGAGTATCGTGGAGTGAGGCGCAACCCGGGGTGAGCAGGGGCGCGCGAGCGCGACCTTGCGCGCGCGCCGCCTGTCGGAAATACCGAACTCGCGTCACCTGCTGAACTGCGAAATTTTTGTTTGTCTTACATATAACATCGAAGGAACATCACTCGCAACCCCATGGGCTCCGGAGGGCCGCCGCCGCCAGGCGTGGCGGGGCGGGGCATTGCGGGAGAGGGCCCTGCAAGAATGTTGCATGGAGGGGACGCTGCTTGTCTGCTTATCGCCTGCCCTGAGAGAGGGCCGAGGGGTCCGGGAGCGTGGCGAGGGTTACAGGAAGGATATAATGTATAGCCCTGCTGCCGCTGGCCCTCGGCCTCGGCGTCGACCTCCTCCCCAAAAACCTCCACGAAAGTGGCCCTCACGTCACGTCGGCCAGGGGCTTTAGAACGCGCGGTGGCAGATTCAGATTCCAGGGTCGGCAGCATCGTCGCCTCTCTCCTCTCCTCTCTCTCTTTCTCTTCTCTCATCTCTTCTGTCCCTTCTTCTTTCTCTCTCTGTCTCCTGACACTCGGGTCCAGGGCGACTAATGAGTTTCCGTGTTCATTAGGCAAAGGACCAGGACTTCGAGAGAGTTCAGTCTTTACTGTATTGGAGGTGTCTGTCCGCCCCGGATGTGTGTGTGTGTGTGTGTGTGTAAGTGACCATACAAATGTGCGAGAAAGAAAAGGAAAACAAAATGAGGTTTGCAACCCTTGCGGGGCGAGGCTGCGGGGCCGAGCGGGGTGGAGTGAGGGTAGGATGGAATTATTCTTTCCCGGCGTCGTCGCGTGCCCAGCCCGCCCCGCCCCGCCACGCCCCACCCCACCACGCCTCACCCCGCCCTGGAGGTGACTCGGGGGCGCCTCAATGGGTCGCGCCGGGGCCTCGGCCGGTGCGGCCGGCAGCCAGCCCAGTCAGTCCACTTTGTGTCTTCTATTGAAGGTGTAGTCCGTGCTCAGTGCGTGGCGGGGCGTGGCGGGGCGCGCCGTGGCGGCGGCCGCCCGGTCAGACGGCCATTCAGCTGGTTCGGCCCGGCCCGGTCCGATAGAGGGGGGAGAGAGTGTGTGATACGGGGGGAATATTTACCAGAGGCCGTGTTACACCTTGTCTCGGCGCGGAGAGGGCGCAGGGGCCCAAGTGCCGGCGGGGTCGAGGGGGAAACAACTCTGAATTTTGGTGTACAAATTTTGTGAATTTTTCTGATTTTTTGTTAAGTCTTTGCTTGAATTTCAACTAAATTTTTCAGATTTTTTTTTCTGAATTTCTCTGGATTTTTCTGAACTTTTTTTTATAATTTTCCTGATTTTTTCTGAATTTCGAGGTCTACAATAATGTCAGGGTTGTTTCCCCATCGGGCGGGGCGCCGTCTGACACCCTGGTCAATTGGCAAATGCAAGACAAAAAAATCAAAGAGCCGCGCTTTCAGGATTCTAAAAAAGATCCTGTTTGCTTTTAATTTCCAGCTGGAAGGGCGCTCTATTTTTTAAGCATTTTATTATATTATAATTTTTTTGTGGCCGTGAATTTGCTTTGAATGAAATGCCTGTCAAAACGTGAAAGCCGGTCTCAGTATACGCGTCCATGATCGTTGGTAGAGGCATGGCCGGAGGCGCTGGAGGCTCCATACTGGATGAGGCTGCTGGATAAGCCCCCCGGCTTTCTGATCCTGAGATCGCGCGCGGTGCGCGCCGGAGGCTGCGAGGCAGCGCGCCCGGCCGGGGCGGAGAGGCGCTGGAGGCTCCAAACTGGAGGCTGCTGGATAAGCCGCGCTGATCCTGCTGAGATGGCAGCGCGCGCGCGCGCGCGCGCGCTCAAGAGGCTGCTGCACTAGCGGCTCATAGAGCCCCATGCGCGCTCGTGTGCTTGTTAGTAAACACAATTACTATATCTCGAGCCGGCCGGGCCGGGCCGGGCCGGGCGGACTGCCGCACCTGTATCGCTGGACCATGCGCGGCCCGGCCGGCGAGCCCAGCCTCACCTCCTCGGAGCTCATCGGCGGGGCGGGGCGGGGCGGGGCGGGGCGGGGCGGGGCGGGGCGGGGCGGGGCGGGGCGGGGCGGGGCGGTCTGTCGAAGGAGCGGCGCGGCGGTGGTGGTGGCGGCGGCGGCAGCGTGTGGCGGCGACCGAGGGCAGCGGGGGCGAGGGGCGTAGCGCGGGGCGTAGGGGCCGCGCGCAGTGAGAGAGAGGAGAGGCAGAGAGAGAGAAGGGGAGAGGAGGAGGGGAGGGGGACTCGGAGCGAGCCGGCTGGCGGCAGGTACCTCAGTGCGAGCTGCTGAGAGAGAGAGAGAGGAGCCTGTGTGTGTCCGGGTGCGGCGTGTGCGCGGTGTGCTTGTGGCACCGACAGTGTCTTGTGTGTGTGTGCCGTGCGTGCGTGCGTGCGCGCGTGTCTCCTGCTGTGCTTCACGTGTGTGTCTGTGACGTGTCTGTGACGTGTCCGTGACGTGTCCGTGACAGTGCCGCGACAGCAGCGACCGTCGTCGTGTGCCGTGCCGTACTACAGTGTTGTTGGTGGTGTGATATGTACAGTGCTATCGTGTGAACCCATCTCATCGTCCTGCTCGCATCTGCATCGCGCCGCCGCCGCGTCTCTCTACTCCGCCGGAGCAGCACGCGCAGGTTAGTCCAGTTTGTCGGACGCCCCCCCCCCCCCTTTCCCCTACCTCCCCCCTCTCCACACCCCCCATACCCTACCCCCACCACCCCCACCCCCCTGAAGGCTAATTAAGCAGGCACTAGCACTACTACTACTACTCCAGCGGAGCTCCAGCGGCGCCTGCCTGCCCGCTCGTGGCCGCGCCGTGGGCCTCCGTTTTTCGGCAACTCCTCGCTCTCGCGCTGATGGTGCGATGATACCCCAACCCAAGCGGGGCCAACGGGTAGCTGCGCGCTGACACCTCAAGACGACCAGCAGAGCAACATCACCCGAAAAATAAACAAAGCAGAAGGGCGGGCTAAAAACCAAAAAGAAAATGGTCTTCTGAAACAAAAACGCGCCTTTCAAAGCGGAATGAAAGTTTTTGCTGTGCAATCGGACGACGCGGGCACGCCGAACGCGCGGCGCGGCGGCGGCGCGCTGTGCCCACTCTCGGAAACTCCCCCTTGACTGCGCGGCGGCGGGCAGAGCCGGGCCGGGCCGGGTCGGGCCGGGCGCGCATACGAGCACCGTCACTGACAAAGTGCAATGGCGCTAAGTGCAATAATGGTGCCGGTGAAGGGGCTGGGCCGGGCCGGGCTGGCCAGGGCAGCGCGCCAGGCATGCGCCCCGCCCCGCCCCGCCCTGCCGGAGACTTGAATGGTGCTGGCGGCCGGGAGCTACGGCGCCGCCGCCCTATCCGGCCGCCGCCTGCCGTCTGATTCCGAAGATCCGCGCTCTCGCGCCTCCGTCCTTGTCGCACTCACGGGGCCCTGCCATCCCCAAGATAGGGCACCGCCGATAAGGTGCGACGAGGACGGAGCAGGTACATCGCCCCCTGGTGCCCCGCGCCCACGTCCAGCACACTCGCTCGGCTTACATCAGCGGCGGCTGGATAAGGCAGGGTGGCGCCAAGCCCGGGAGCCAGCGCGTCATTTAGAAAGGGTGCAGAGGGCGGGGCGGCAGACAGCCAGGTTGGCGCGGGCCCCGCGGGCCCTGGCCGCGGCGGGTACTTTTCGCCTACTCACTTGGAGTGCTCCGCCGCCGTGCTCCCCGGTGCGCCGCTGCTGCTGCCGAGCGATTCCGAAGATCGCTTTCATACCTCTGTCTTCGTCGCACTCATGGAGCGCTGCCATAGCCAGCATAGGGCACCGCTCTAGGTGCAACAAGGACGGAGAGATGAGAGCGATCTGCTGCTGCGGCTGGCGCTCGGCCGCTGGCCCCGGCACACGGCCCGGCCTGCCTGCCTGCCTGGGCGCGTCGCGCTGATTGTTTGCGCTCGCTGTCAGCATATGAGCCCGGCCTGGGGTCGGGCTGGGGGCACCTGTGTGTGTGCAAGGGGACCCTTTTAACAAGAAAAGAGAGGGAAAAACAGACGAGTAAAGAAATACTTACCTCTTTTATTTTAGTTCCCCTGCTCCTCTTCTTTCGCTTATTATTGTAACGTTGCGCGAATAAATATTCGCGACAATGCTGTAGAAGTAGTGGGAATACTGAACCAGCCATGACGACAGCCTTGTGTACGTGTGTGTGTGTGTGTGCGGTGTGCGTGCGTGGAGCAGCGGGACTGCAGCTGCAGGTGGTCCCGTGCCAGATGCAGCGGTGCTTGGCGCGCGCCGCGGCTCGGCCGGGGGCCCAGCGCCAGGAACCCTTTCGCTTCAGAGCCCACGTGGGGGAGCCGCGGCAGGTGCCTCGCGCCGGCCTAGCTTCGGCTTCAGCCTCGGCTTCAGCCCGAGCTCTGGCTCTAGCGTTGGCTCTATCTCCCAGTCCTAGTCCCAGCTCCGGCTGCACGCCCAACTTCAGCTCCAACATAGTTCCAGTTTCAGCTCAAGCCATTGTTTCCTGCTCCAGTCAAGTCAAGCTTATCCAGCTCCAGCCCAAGCTTCCAGCACCAGCCTCAGCCCCAGCTTTAGCTCCATCCTAAGCTTTCAGCACCAGCCCTAGCTTTAGTTACAGCCCAATCCTCCAGCTTCAGCCTCAGCTTCAGATCCAGGCCCAGCTTCCAGCTTCAGATTCAGGTTCAGCTCCAGCTTCAGCTCCAGCTTCAGCTCCAGCTTCAGCTCCAGCTTCAGCTCCAGCTTCAGCTCCAGCTTCAGCTTCTGCTCCAGTCACACCTTCCAGCACTAGCCCCTAGCTCCAACATCAGTTCCAGCCTCAGCTTAAGGCTCAAGCCCTATAGCTTCCAGCTCTAGCCCCAGCTCTAGCCCCAGCTCTAGCCCCAGCTCTAGCCCCAGCTCTAGCCCCAGCTCTAGCCCCAGCTCTAGCCCCAGCTCTAGCCCCAGCTCTAGCCCCAGCTCTAGTCCCAGCTCTAGTCCCAGCTCTAGCCACAGCTTTAGCCGCCCAGCTGCGGCCTCAGCTCCAGCAGCGCTATCGACCGCGCAGTAAGTGGCGGCCATAAAGAGCTGGCCAGGGCTTAGGATTAGTTCCGATGCAGTGGTTGGCGCCCCTGCCAGCCCAGCCCCGGCCCGACCCGCGAGGCCCGCCCGCGTGAGCGCGCTCGCTCGTTAAAGTGGGAGCCACACTTTTCCATCACTTTTTTCCTCACTTGTGCTTTTTTTGTGTCGCGCGCGAAATAAAAATAGAATAGGCTATACTGCGGCAGCGGGAACATCAAGAGCTGATGCGCCGCTATAGGTGTGGAGGTGTGTGCAGTAGTATTGGAAGGAAGAGGAGGAGGAGGAGGAGGAGGAGGAGGAGGAGGAGGAGGAGGAGGATGGCGCGAGGAGGAACAAATAGCGCGCGGCCAACACTCGCTTGATATGAGATCTGAAAACAAAATAGAGAGAGCCACCTCTCCTCTGGCCTGTGCGAGGTGTCTTGGTGTCTAAGTGTTTGAGTGTGTGTGAGTGAGTGTAAGGCCCTCCATACGGGACGGCCGCGCAGCTGGGCCGCTGCCACGCGGATCTGTTTGCGCTGCGTGTTTGAGCGGCTAGGACGAGTGCATGTTTTGTTTGCTCGGTACCCGCGCGAGGCACCCGCGAGGTACCCCGCAAGGTACCCGCGAGGTACCGATGTGTGTTTGCGGAGGCAATGCCCCCGCACGCGAGGATTAGTGGCCGACTGGCCGCGGCGTGGCGGGCCGTGGGGTCCGCAGCGCATCGGCTGGCCGGGGGCCGCCCACGTCTGCTGCGTGTGGAGCAGCACAGGCCCCTGATTCAGAGGATCGTTTTTTGGTGCCTTCTCACTCACTCCTTGTGGCAGAGACCCATGCGTGGGACAAGGACGGAGGATACGAAAGCGCTCTTCGGAACCTGTCGGCTGGGGCCACCGTCACGGCCGGGTTGGGCGGGAAGAGGTGCGGTGAGCCATTTCTCGAAATGGGTTTTGCCAAATTGGTCACCCATAATTTCCGATTTTTTTTTTTTTTTAGTTTTAAGTTTTTCTTTAGAATATAAAGAATAAACAGTTATTACATTTTTTCGTGAATTTCCGGCCTCCTTGATTTCATTGCCTTTTAAAATCGATACGAATAATAGTGCAACTGTTCTCATTTTTCAAACTTGTTCTCATTTTTCAAACTTTACTTTTGCGCAACGATCTTCCTTTTCTAATTCGGAAAATCTGTATGGTCATGTAGAGTACAGCATTTTTTTCTTCTTTTTTTATGATCTTCTTGAGGTGGCGGGCTAGTTAATGGGGTGGTCGGCGTGATGAACGCGGCCAGCTAGACGAATGAATATTTTATAACAACATTAGCGGCATGCGCGCGCCGTGCCGTGCCTCGCGCACCCAGACCGGCCGACCGGCCCGGCCACAGGAAGTTGGCATTTCCTTTCCTTCGCCGCGTTCGCCGTTTTCTAATTTTTAATGTGTGACCCATCATTACTTTAAAAAGAGAAAAAAAAATCTTATCTATTTCCTTCTACTTGCATTGATTTTATTTTTTTAAAATCTGGCATCATTTGTGAAATTGAGAACGTTTTGCTGGCACAGCAGGCCAGGCAGCAGCCGTGGCGGCAGCAGCAACCAGCTGGGCGGGCCTTGTGTTAATCTCGGTGACTGCATCTCCTCGGCGGCGGCTTCGGCGGGCGCGCTGCCGCGCTGCCATTCTTGTGACAGCACCGGAGAGAGAGAAAATCATTAAATTCTCTCGATCGAATTACTCTGCTTGCTCGCTGCGGCAGCCCCGCCCCGCCCCGCCCCGCCCCGCCCCGCCCCGCCCCGGCTGATTGGAGCCGTTTAGATAAGCTCCCCGGCTGGCGCGTGATAATCAGGAGAAGGATGGGCCGCTTTTGAAAGCGCATCTATCATGGTGAGAGGGGCGGGGCGGGGTGGGGCTTGTGCATGCAGGAGGACCAACTTACAGGCGGAGCAGGCTGAAAGAATATACGCGCAGGGGAAAAGTGATTCCCTGGAAATCCGATCAGTCATCCGGGTGTCAACCAGGTCACCACCGCCATGCATGTCCGACTGCATGGGCTGCAGACCAGCGTGGGACGCATGCGCCGCGCGCGCGCGTCTGTGTGTGTCTGTGGGTGAGTGTGTGTGAGTGTTCTTCAGGGATAGCGCGCGCTCTGCTGGATTCAGTGTCGCGACCTCATGAATGTTCCATCTACGGGTATTCGGGGGAAATAACTCTGAATTTTGGTGTACACTTTTATGAATTTTGTGATTTTTTTCAAGAACTTAACCTAAACTTTTGTGAATTTTCCTGATTTTTTTGCATTGTTTTTTTGATTTTTTTTCGTCATTTTCCTGAATAACGAGGTTTACAAAAATTTCAGAGCTGTTGTCCCCACGGGTAATCAGCGAGCATTACCACCGATCTATTCTACTTTCATGCTTGCTTCAGAAAAATTCAATTCTCATATACTTGACGATGTGTAAATACCATGTGGAAAAAAAAAATCTCAATAAAAAAAAAAGTTTTGTGTTGTTTTAACAACAACATAAACAAAGCGAACAACAAAATAAGGCGAGCAAAAATGACGGACAGACCTGGAATGTCGTTGAAGGGTGGCAGGGCGGGCAGCAGTCGTGCGACACTCCTTGCATACCTGTTGTTCGTCTGGATGGGGCGGGGCGGGGCGGGGCGGGGCGGGGCGGGGTGGGGCGAGGCGGCCCCCGCAGGGCTCGCCGTGTCCACGCTGCGGTCCGCGCCAGCAGCAGCAGCAGCAGGTCCGTCCAAGCGACGAGAAACATTTGGGCGGCCATCAGAACGGGTTCAACGTTACCGTTAGCAAGCGACTCGCTGCTGTCGGGACGACAGGGCGGGGCGGGGCGACGGGGATCGAATTTCGAAAGCTCTCTCGGGCCGGCGCGGCGTGGTGGAGCGCCGGGTTGCGCCGCATGCATGCATGCCCACCCGATCGACCTGCCCCCTATCGGTCATTACGGGAATTAAGAATTTATTTTGGCCCGGGGCGTACATTATTTGCCGTACGCCCGCGCCCACTGCGCTGTCTGATCGGGTTTCGCCTGCGCCTGCCTCATGCAGTTGTTGTTGTTGTTGTTGTTGTTGTTGTTGTTGTTGTTGTTGTTGTTGTTGCTGTTGTTGCAGCTGTGGTTGTTGTATTCGTTCATCAGCGCGACTCATTGCGATGTTGCCAAGCAGCAACAATCTCATCCTGTGCAGGACAGGATTATGTAAAAAGCGTGTGTAATCTCTCTCTGCCCCCGTCCCTCTCGGGGGCTTACAAACTAAACACACGCGCGCGCCAGTTGCACGTCTCCTCTGCCTCATCGGTTTGAAGCTATAAAACCTGCGACATTGTGGCAGCGCCTCCGAGGGCCGCCGTCCGGGTCCGGGCCGAGCCGGAGGGGTCCAGTGAGGGGCCCGGCTCAGCCCAGCCCAGCGGCGGCTGGCCCCTGCCTGCAACAAGACCCCAAGGGGGGCTCCCCCACGTTCCACGCCCCTGCGCCCCCCCCCCCCCCCAAGCCGCCCATAAAACGAGAGATCCCCATCTCCGGGCGCGGTCAGGCCCAGGCAGGCCCTGCCGGAGCTGAGCGGCCCGGCCCGGAGGAGGCCCCCGGAGCCAGCAGCAGGGTTTGGTCCGAGCGGCCGGCCGAAGTCTGGTGTTTGGACCCGAACTGCGCCCCCTCTTGCTCTCCCGCGCGGCTCCAGCCGAACGGATGCTGCAGGATGGAGATGGAGGTCCGGCCCCACCATCCCGTCCGGTAGGACCCGAAGGGGAAGCAACTCTAAAATTTTAGTACACCTCGTAATTCATAAAAATTCAGGAAAATTTTGAAAAAAGTCTGTAACATTCATAAAAAATATAGGTGAAATTCCAGCAAAATAAAAATAAAAAATCAAAAAATATTCACTAAAATTCACGAAAATATTTTAAAAAATTAACAACGGGTGAGGAGAGCTGAGGGCGCGTTTAGCCTTTCCCGCGCCGACAAGACTATGCGCTCCGTGAAGCTGACGCGGAACTGCAGAGCAGAGTGGCCGGCCGGGCCACGCATGCGGTGCTGCAGGCGGCGGCGGCGGCGGCCGGCGGCGTCTGCCTGCAGCAGGGCTGGGGGAAAGTGGGCACGGAGCGCCCTTGGAGGCCGCCACGCCACGCCACGCCCCGCCACGCCACGCCCCGCCACGCCACGCCTCTCGGCTGCCCTTCACACGTGGCCGTATGCCCTCGCCCTCCCGACCCGGCCGGCCGGAGCTTCGCCGCGGATGCCGCTGCTGGGAGCGACCGCGTGCTCGCTGCTGCGCTCTTGGCACACGCGCGCAACTCTGGTTCAGAAGATCGCCCTTGTACTTCCGCCCTTGTCGCACCTGTGGTGGTGCCCCAATGCTGGGGATGGCAGGGCCCCGTGAGCGCGACAAGGACGAAGGTGCGAGAGCGATCTTCGGAAGCAGACGGCTGCGTGAGTTCTGCTGGGCTGACATACTACTCTCCATTTTCGCTGCTGCTGCTGCTGCTCTCTCGGCACGGTAACCCCTCGGTGCCAATCATGAGAGGGGGTTCCCCTTTCGGGAGCCGCAGACAACGCAGTCTGCGGTCGTATCAGATGACCTGAGCCTGAAGGAGAGAGAGAGACAGAGAAGGAGAGAGACGAGGGACAGGCCAAGTGCCTGCAGTCGGGCCCATTTGGCCCGCGCTGCGCCCGCGCGCGCACGCACGCACGCACGCCCGACGCGCTGCTGCGCTCTCTTTGGCTGGCGGAGGCGCTGAGCGCGCTGAGTGAGTGACGGTGCCTCTATGTCGACTCGCCTCGCCTTGACGACTCATTACTATTGGCACTCGCTTGCCTCTCATTATTGGCAGGCACTCGTTTGGAGCTCGTGAGCCGGTGCGCGGTGCGCGCCGCCAAGCCCAGGGCCGAGAGCCCCGCCCCTCCCCACCCAACCCCGCCCCTCGCGCGAGCTACGAACTCCGCCCGAGGCTGATTTTTACGTCGATGACAATAGTAGTGCCTATGAGTTATGTTTCTTTTGATGTGGGGGGCCGGGCAGGGGGCCGCGGGGGCCCTGGGCTGGGCCCCGCCTCTCCGCCAGGGACACCGTCATCAGGACGCCCCACCTGGGCCACACTTGGGGCCCCACCCAGGGTCTCCGGCAGGGGCCCCCCTGTGCCCTAGTCGGCCTTACGTAATCCGTTCCTTGACCTCTGATCCACTGAACCAGAACTAAGGCGCCTTTGCCTCGGCGAGGCTCTGCCACGCCCCGCCACGCCCCGCCACTCCCCGCCACGGCCGCCGCCACCACGCTCGCGGCGTGCTTCGCGCGGGTTGACGCGGCTATGGCGCGCACTTCGCAGGGGGTCCCGCCCGTGGCACGGGGCGCCCGCGTGTACAAGTGGCGGGTCAACAGTAAACACCAACTGCTCCGACGGGTTTGGGGGCGGGGCGGGGCGGGGCGGCGCGTCCATGTCAGGGCTCCTGGTTGTTGGAGCACAGTAGGTAATAGTGGAACAAGTAGTAGCGCGTCATCGTAAAGCGGCGCGTCTGGCACGTTGTGCGTGTGTGTGTGAGTGTGAGTGAGTGTGGTTTTGCGGTGCGGTCAGCAGCCTGCTCCTGCTGCTCGTCGCCTCGCCCCGTCCTTGTCTGTGGGCGCCGCGTCGCCCCCACCGCAGCGTCGGTGTGAGCGAGAGGGACGCTGTTTGAGACGCCTCCTCTCCTCGCCTCGGCTGCTCCCGCTCCGGTGCGGCACAACCTGCTCCCGCCCGACCTCACCCTCTGTAAGCCCGGCCCGGCCCGGCCCGGCTCGGCTCCGGGTCACTCCACTCCGGCCCGGCCCGGCCACACGCCGGTTTGGTCCCGGTCCGGTCCCGCGGTCCTGTCCGGTCCGGTCCAGCCAGGCCGGTTGGCTCTGTTCGGCCCGGCCCGGCCCTGGACCCGGAGTTGTCTGGTCTACCCGGGTCCCGGGTCAGCGCACCTGTGCGATGAGCGGGGGTGGTGGCGGCGGCGGCGGCCGCATCGTCAGCGAAAGTGGTCCTGTGGGCGGGGTGGGGTGCGGTGGGGCGGGGCGGGGCGGCATCCTATTTCGGGGGTGGTGGGTGGCCTTGCTGGCCACATCAGGAGGAGGGTGAACTGCCTTACTATTGCCGTCACTACGAATACCCGTGTGTTCCAGTAAAGACATGCACATGCGAGCGGGTTTGCCTACCCACTCTGCAGCCCGGGCGTAGCCCTTTCATTGGGCAAACCTGAGGCCTGAGGGGAGGGGTCCTTCACTCATTAAAAAAATCAGTGCATACCCTGAAACAAAATTAGTAAAAAAATCCGGAAAAAATCAGAAAAAAAAGAAACATAAAATAAATTCAAGAAAAATCAGAAAAAAATCAGTAAAAGTCAAGAAAGATCAAGAAAAAATTGAAAGAAAATCACAATAAAATCAGTGTTCAGTTGAATTTATAGTGAGGGACTGACTCTTCAGGCAAACCCGTCATCTCTGTTACACCCCGTATACGCGTTGTTATCACTCGTTTGGCGACGGCGAGAGAAGAATGATGACGAGATCGACCTCCTCCTCCTCCTGCACACTCACATCGCCATCGCACACATCATCGATCACTGTTCCGGCGCGCCCGGTTCCGTCAGCACAGCGCTCTGCGGATGTGCGACGTGTGAATGTGTGTGACTTTGCCGGCATGACCTGCACCGGACTGGCGCAGTCGGCCGTGGCGTCGAGGCGAGGCGCCACGCCAAGGCCGTGGGAAGGCCCTCTGCTCTGCTCCGCCCCGCGCCGGTCGGCTGGCCGTGTCCGTGTCCCTGCCGGGCCCCGAGCTCGTCATGAGATCTCCCGCTGCTGTAACTATCAAGAAAACCACAAGTACAACTCGCTTTTGTTGTACGTTGGTTCCGAAACCGAATAACATCTTCACACCTATCACGGTCGTAAGCGTGCACTCTTCACTCCCAAATGCGTAATTTTTTTCCACGCGCCTTTTCGTTCTCAACCTGTCGAATAAAGTAACACCTTGCCATGCCGCTCTCTGCGCGGCGCGATGACCGCTGACCGCATCAAGCGCGCCTGGCTGGCAGGGGCCTAAGTGCCCGCGCGCGCCGCGGCGCACCCGCCTTCAGGAAGCGATTTCGTGCGGTAAGTGTGCGGTAGGCGCGCGCGTCGCGCGGTCAGACAAACCGGCCCCGGGCGGGGCGGGGCGGGGCGGGATAGCGTGGCACGCCCGGCACGCCACCTCACCGGCCGGCCGGCCGGCGTGTCGAGGACCAGACGGACCGGTAAACTACACTCGGCTTTTCAATTTTCAATTGAAAGTCTAGACTGGTCTGGTTTGTTGTGGGCGGGCCCGGGCCGGGCGCGGGCGCGAGCCACCACGTGGTCGCCGTCCTTGGGCGGAGTCGCGGCGTGCACCCTCACCGCCCGCTCCAGCCGGCTCCAGCAGGCTCCAGCAGGCTGCAGGAGCCGCCCAGCCGCGGGCCGCTGGACGGATGCGGCGTCGCGTGAAAAGTCATAGCACCGGCTACCCAAAAATCATTTTAAAAAAGTCCAGAAAGATTTAAAAAAAAATCAAACTAAGAATAAACAGGAAAATCAGAAAAATCGAGAAAAAGTGAACGAGAAACCGAAACAAATGAAAAAAGTCAGAAATAATGAAAAAAATATCTAAATTTATCTCAAAGTGACTGAAATTGTCATTATTCTCTGTAAAATTCAAAATAAAAGTCAAAACATAAAATCTCAAAAATATTCTAAAAGCAACATTAAATTTAAAAAAAAAACAACAACCTACACTGATTACAGTTTGTATGAGTGACGGGTGGCGTTGCGACGCTGCGAGCAGCAGTCAGCAGTGTACGCTACAAAGTGTCACGCCTGTCCGGCAGACATGGCTACCTGCCTGACGCGTTATGTACACCCGCCCCAGCGCAGCTCCAAGATCCAGGCAGTACAGCCTCTTTAACGATGCTCTCCAGCGATTAGACCTCTCTAACGCGAGTGCGTGAGGGCTCTCGGCGCGCAAAGTGCTCGCGCGGAGTTGCCAGAAAAAAAATGTTGCCGCAGACACGCGGGTGAGAACGCGGAGGTGGCGACTTCGGCGTTGCCAGAAATGGAGGCAAAGCCCGTCCAACACTCGGCTGTGTGGAGCGGTCAGTATTCCCCCCTGCCTACTAGTCAACTTCTCGAGGGGGGAGCAACTCTGAAAGTTTTGTAACTCCTCATAATCCCGGAAAATTCAGATGGAAATTATACAAAAATTTTAAAACATTTAGGTAAATTTCAGGTGAAAATTCACCAAAAAATCTTTAAAAATTCTAGAAAATTCACGAAATGTGTGCACTAAAATTCAGAGTTGTTTTCCCCTCGCAACATCTACTCACATAAGTGCAGAGGGATAGCCTGTGGCGTCGGCGGCGCGGCACTCAGCCTGCGTACTAGGCAACCAAATGACACCCGTGCGAACGGGTTGCCTACCCGCCGGGCGTTGAGGAGCTCTCGACAGCAGCAGACGTCCTCCTCCTCGTCTCTGAAGCAGTAATTTTCGATAACTTACTGACCGAGCTGTCTACGCCGCGGGCAACAGCAGCGTTACTTCAGCCTCGCGCTGTGTGCGGTTGCCTAATGGTCGCGGGAGCTGACCGCGCCGCTGGTCACTTTTCTGACCAGCGGCAGCGGCGGCGGCACTTTGGGCGCTCCAGAGCGGGACGCTCCGTGGCGAGTGGCTCTGGAATGAGAGAAATACTGCTGCTACTCCTGCTCTCCGGTCGCTCGCTCTGGTCAGGTGTGCAACCGCGCCGCGCCGCGCTGTTAGATCACCAACGCGTTGCGTCGACCACTTTGACGCGTCCCGACGTCAGATCGCTTGCTGCTGCTGCGCCGGCGGGGCGAGGCGGGGCGGGGCGTGCAGGCTCGCGCGCTCATTAGGAAGAGAGAGTTTGTTCAAAAGGTCTAAAGGACACGCATATCGCCGATATGACCCAAACACACACACACACACACACACACACACACACACTCACACACACTCACACACCCTCCCCGCACGACGCGAGGCGCCGCACCACCGCGGCTCCGGTCCGCTCGCGCGCGCGCGGTACAACCGCGACGCGTCGTAAAGCTGGGAAATTTATGGGGAAAGCCCTCTGTGTGTGCGTGCGTGCGTGGGCAATGAAAAACCGCCGCGCGCGAAAGGACGCGAATAAAGATGAGGCGCTCTGCGAGTCGTTTTGTGGGGGAGAGAAAAATATTTGTATGAAAATAAAAATAAAAAGTTTGCCCTACGGGTATTGGCCGTTCCGCTGCAATCGCGGGTGGTGGGATTCGAACCCGCGGCGGCGCCCGCTCAGAGTGGTGCAATAATATCGCTGAAATATTGAGTGCGCGCTGTCGGGCCGGACTCTCCGACGCAGAATGCGCGCGTCGATCGCTGAAAGCAATCAGCACCGCTGGTCTAAAGGGCGTCCGCACTTAGGCGCCTGGTATACCCGCGCGGAGCCTCTCTCGCGGGTCAAGAGATGGCCGGGCCTGACCGGGCCGCAGCAGTGTAAGGAGAAGGGCCTCTCTCTCTGCAGGCGCACAGCGCCTCCTCCTGCCCCTTCCGCCTCCAGCCGACTGATTCAGAAGATCGCTCTCATCCCTCCGTCCTTGTTGCACCTACAGCGGTGCCCTATGCTGGCCATGGTAGTGCTCCATGAGTGCGACGAGGACAGAGGCATGAGAGCGATCTTCGGAATCGCTCGGCAGTCTCCCCGCCCGCCCCCGCGCGCCCGGCCCCCTCAGCGCCCGCAATACTGCAGCGTCACCCGATGCATTGGGCAGGCTAATAGAAGTTGGCCTCAACGAGATGGGCCGCCAGCAGGCAGCAGGCGCGCTGAGCGCTGCTCGGCTCGCGATGCACCGCAAGCAGTCGCACGCGCGCGCGCCCCTGCCCCTCCTTGCCTGTCGACTCATGCGCAGATAGACGTTCTTATTATCATTATTATCACCCTCTTACTATTATCTTTCATAGTTCCTACCGACTCATTCTTTATTGGGTCCCACGCTGGGCTGAAAGGTCATCGTCGTCGCGGGCGGGAAAGTGCGGGGTAGCGGGACCTGCGGTCGGTGTGAGTCACTCATCGCGGAGCGCGCGGTTCAAAAGAGCTGCTTGTCAAAGACTCGCAGTAGTTGCCGAGGGAGGGGAACCACTCATACAAAACGTGTACAATAATTTTTTGACTTTTGATGTATTATTATTATTTTTTTTTAAATTTATAGTTTTGATTTACTTTGATTTTTCGAGGAAAATTCCTGTCACTTTTTGGTGGATTTTGATCTTTTCCCTCCTGTTTTTTTCTGGTCTCCTGTTCTTTTTCACTTTTTTGTTCATTATTTGCTCTCGATTTTTCGGATTTTTTTTTGCATTTTTCTGCTTGATTTTTATTCGATTTTTGAAAAAAAAATAGTTGGGGGGGGGGCTTACAATTATTTTTCGAAGTGATCACCTCCTCGATTGTTTCATCCCCCAAGTGTCTTGACCTCCTCGACACGTCCTGTATTTTCTTTCGTTTTTTTAAAATTTTTTTTAAAGCTCACTTATTCATCGGTGGTGCATGCCACTCTGCAAATTACCTGCTCTCCCCGCCTCGTCCGCGCCTCACTCCCGCGCGCCCCGCGCGGCGTTTTCGCGCCACGGCAATTATTTATTCGCGCGCGGCTAGTTGCGGCTCCGATGATCGAGATCGCCACCTCTAGCACTTGACTGGCCGCGAATCGCTCTGCTCTCGACCGCACATGAGTTAGAAGGGCACGACCACAAGGTAGGATATGGAGGGGCGTAACACGACGGTCCGGGCTCTTCACCGCCCGCCACACACCTCCTCGCGCCCCGCCCCGCCCGTCTTATATGCGTCCTCGCGTGTCTGTCGGTCTGACACCTCGATAGTAATCTGGGTGCAGCGCCCTCTGAAGTCCCCGTCCCACGCACCCCTCCCCTCGCCTCCTCCATATGCACCGCCTTGTCGCCACGCTCCGAACGCGCGCGCCGGTCAAAAATGTTTGGTCAATTCAACGCGAGAACTTATGCGGCCCCCCCCCCCCCCCCCCTAACCATCCCGCAGGTCGCGCGCTCGTTGTTGATAATTTTTGGCGTTTATTGTATTTCTGCTCCACATAAACTCGATACGCTGCGGCGTTTATCTGAAAGAGAAACAAAAAACAAAACAAATTCGAGGTGTGTTCGAATGTCGTCACCTCTTTTCACGACTCTCGCAGGCACAAATCATTTCCCGCACTTAGGCCCGGGTGCCCCGCCCCTCCACATGACAATGGTCCCCGCGCTCAGCGCTCAGAGGCCCGGGTCGGGTCGGGCCGGGCACACCTGACCCTCTGTCGTCGAGCGCAACCTAACCTCGCGTAACTCAGCGAAAAACTCTAGAGAAGTCTCATTACCGACTTCATAACGATATTTACTTTGATTGCGAAGTAAGTAGCAAAACCAAAAGCTTTGTGTGCTCCACTCTAAAACGATGACAGTTTTGATTCCAAACAGGGTGAGGGGTGAGTAAGCAAAATTCACAATGCTTTTCGAATTTTGGCATTATTATTTGTCACGTACCACGCCGCGCGATAGTGCTTATTTTTGTGGAAACAACCCGCGCGCCCCGCGTACAGCCGCTACCACGTATAAATGTTGAATTAGCTTGTAAATCAGTCTACATGTTTACCATGTGATGGCAGCCGGCGCGCCAGAAAAGAGCCGTTTCCCAAACTGCGCAATTAAATTTCTAATCCGCGTTGCTGCTGCCGCCGCCGCTGTTGCTGAAATTGATAATGCCAGCGGATTCTTCGGTCGTCGTGCCCCGGCCGCCCGCTGAGTCTGAAGGGGAAGGGGCCCGCCGGCCCGCCGGCCCGCCGCCAGCGAGGTCGAGTGTTTGCCAGCAGTCTTATATGGAGATTGCGCGTATTGATGTACGGCTTCCCCCGCGCAGCACAGCGCGCGATGCTCGCTTAATCCTTGATTACAACTCGGCGTCTGATTAAATAACGCCGAAGCTGATCGTCAAGTGTTGCGCGCCGCGTGTGTGCGTCTGGTCGCGCCCGGCCCGGCCCGGTCCTGCTGGGCTGGCGGCGCCCATTCGTTCCATTTCGTAAGTGTGAGCTTGGGAAAAGAGAACCAGTGATGCGGATTCGCCTCATCGGTTCCTGCTGCCCTGAGCAGCGCCGACGCTGTGGCAAGCTTCCAAAAAGGAGGACAAAATCTCTGATCAGGCTGATAGGTTGTCCGACTACTCTTTTTATTAAAGTTTTTTTTTTCTTTTTTTCCCTTAGGCATCAAAAATCCGTTTTGTTGTAAGTCGATGCTTGATCAGACAAAAATGCCTACAGAGTATGTTTTTCATGTGTGTGTTTGTGTGTGTGTGTCTGTGAGTGAGAGAGAGAAAGGAGCAGGAGATGGGAAGGAAGAGAAACAATTAAAATGGGGGAGAGGAGGGACAAGAGCCGCGGCGAAAGGCCTGCGGAACACATTTACCTCCCTACTATTTTTTAATCTGCCTCATAAATTCCCGTGCTCAACAGGAAACATTTCCGTTTTATCAGCGCGGGCGCCGCGCGGGGCGCGGGGCTGCGAGCCTGGCCGGGGCTGGGCCCTGGGCCTCCCGGGGCACCCTGGTCAGGCTCCCATCACGAGTTCCCAATTATCTCGGAGGTTTGGACGCTGCCCTGCCCTGCCCTGCCCTGCCCGGCGTGCCCGTGTTGTACAGACCCGCATGGACCCACACGACACGCTACCAAATGCCCTAAAAATCCTCCATCGCATCACATTTGTCTTTAGTTCCCGCGCGCTGACTACCCGGCCGGCCGACCGCAGGGAAATAAAAACTGGCATGGAATAAACTCTGGGGTTTGATTGCGCGCGAGGCATCGCGGCGGCGGTATTCTTCCCCAGCTCACCTTCTGCAGCCGTCTGATTCCGAAGATCGCTCTCGCACCTCCGTCCCTGTCGCACCTGTGGCGGTGCCCCATGTTGAAGAAGGCAGGGCCTGATGAGTGCAACAAGGACGGAGGCGTGAGAGCGGTCTCCTGAATATCAGACGCCCGGCTCATTCCGCGCGGTAGTTTCGTCTTCCGCCCTTTTCGCGCTCACACTCTTCAAATCCTACCTTTCTCGCTGTCTCTCTCGCACTCATGTGGTACGCCGTATAGGTGCGAGAGAGACAGAGCGAGGAGGGCGTGCACCAGAAACTCTATGCAGACCAGACGGCGGTGTCGCGATGGTGCAGGGGAGCGTCGCCCGTGCACCTGGACGGCACCAGTCACATGAACTCCATGGCGTCGTGGGCGACCTCGACACTCCTATGACGTAGGAGGGAATGACCAAATCTGCCGAAGTTCCAGATCGCCCCGCAAGAGCGCGCCCCTATGACAGGCGTCAGTGCAAAACAACGCTTGCAGTTATTGTAAATCTCATAATGAGTTTTATGTGAATCAGTCCAGTGTCAGTTTGAAATATTTTCATTTTACCATCTCTTTAACGTTTTGCTCCTATCTCTGTTGAATATTGCACCGTGGAGCAAGAAGTCCATCGATTTGAACTGCATCTAATTTATCTCCAGTTGAGGTTAAGAGGTTATGTATGCAGAACTGCCTGTCCTGATGGAACTCTGCATCCCTCTCATCACCTGGGTGTCTGGGTTGTTGTTGTCTAAGTGAGTGAAAGTTATAGCTGGCGCCTTGAATGGAAATCATTTTGCAAACACTTCATTAAATAAATTGTCTCTCCCCGTTTGCCTCTCATATCCAGAATCAGTCTTTATTAATCGTTTAATTCATGTTGCTATCTTGACAATCATTCACTTTTGCATTCTAAAGTAAAAAAGAGTTTGCTAATATTATTTTAGTTCTTGATGACTTATACTTAAATACAATTGGATGAATAGATTCATTGAACTGCTTTATAATAATTAATGTTTTAATTCAATAATATTCATACATTACAAACCTTCAACCATTCGTACTATACTGATGTGATTCATACAAACAAAGTTGTTTGCAGGGTTTCATTTTCTGTCAAAAACCCAGAGTGGAACCTAAAATGATTCGTATTATGGAGAGATTTTATAAATTTGTTCATAGGTTACGATGAATTTGGATCATCCGTAGAGTATGAATCCCAGTTCTTCGTAGGATTTTAAGAGTGCATAATAGGGCACGGTCGAAGGAGCAAGAGAAAGGACACAACTGGTCGCTGTTTGGAATCACCCTGCGGTTTCCCGACCGGCCGCCCGGCCGCGACAAAATGTCCAGCCGGCTGATTCCGAAGATCGCTCTCGTCCCTCCATCCTTGTCGCACTCATGGGGTCCTGACACCCTCGACATAGGGCACCGCCATAGATAGGTGCGACAAGGACGGAGGGACAAGAGCGATCTTCGGAATCAGCCTGCAGGAGCAGTCGGTATGCGCGGGGGGCGTGCGTCTACAGGGCCGCGACCCCGCCGTGCACGGTGCGAGGCTAGGAGGAGGTCCAGGTCCGCGACTCGAGTCATGTTGTGAGAGAAAGTGTTTTTGCTTGCAGGATGTCGGAGTGACTGCGGCTCCGCCCCGCCCCGCGCAGCTGAGCGCAGCCGCGCAGCAGGGCTATGACCCGCCGCGCCGTGATGGACGACAGACCCTCCTCCCGGGGCACGCCGACGGGCACCCCGATGCACGCCCCGCCCGGCACTCCCCCCTCGTCCCTGGCGGCGCAGCAGTCGCCGTCGGGCGCGCCGTCGCCCGGCCCCGGCCGCCAGGACACGCCCGCGCCCCAGCAGGCGCCCACCCCGCCGCTCACCATGACCACCATGGCCAACATGACCCCCGTCACGGTGGACGGCTACGGGCTGTACGAGCACCACCAGTCCGCCGACCAGCAGCAGCATCAGCAGCACCCGCACCAGCCGCCCGTCATCTATAGCACCATGACGGACCACCAGGGCCTGCCCATCCCCGTGGTGTCGGACGAGGCCCTGATGGACGGCACCGTGTCCGTCGTGTACCAGCAGCCGCAGAACACGGTGCAGAACACGGTCCTCGTGCTGTCCGAGCTCGTCGGCGACATCCCCCCTGACCTCCAGCTCAGGTGAGTGCCGACGCGAGGAGGTGGGCGGCTGGGCTCGCTGCCGCGGCTGTGCGCCGGGGCCGCGCGGGGCCGCGCCAGGGGTCAGGGACCCCAGCAGGGACCCCAGCAGCAGCGCGCCTGCCGCTGCTGCCTGCTGTAAAAGATTAACGGCGCATCATATGTTCGTCCCTCTCTCTAACCAGCTCGCAAGTCCTGTGTACCCATTGGCTTAAAATTCGCGCGCGCGTACGGCTAAAGTGTTTTTTTTTCCTTGTCAATAATAATTATGCGAAACAATTTGGGCCGTGTCGATGATAAGCCTTCCTCCACCGGTAACCTCGCGGCCTGCTGGCCTCATACTCTGCGGGCGCGCGCTGCGCTCTCCCGCGTGATTGGATGACCTCGGCGTTCTGTGTGTCCCTCCGTGTAAGACAATAAGGAGACCATCGTGACGCTGCGGATCCTTTCGCCCCGCCCCGCCCCGCCACGCCCCGCCCGGCCCCGCCACGCCCTGCCACGAGCTGCAGGGAGGGCGCGCCCCTAAGCGTCGTCGAGGAGCTCGCTCGCTGTTGCTCCTGGCCGTCGATAGCGTCGTCGCGTGACGTCACAGGCCCCCCCGCTGATAACTGCCGCCTGCTGCCGCCGCCGCACTGCTTGTTTACTGGAAACGGAAGGTGACAGCGGCGACCTTGGCGGATTAAAACGCTGCTTTGCTTTGAGATGGCGGCGGGGCGGGACGGCGTTGGGATCGGCGAGGCGCCGCCGCCGCGTTGTTATCACGAAGCGATCTATCTGAGTCTTTTGCGTGCAATCACGGCGGCGGTGCTGCGGCGCGGCCCGGCAGTAGTAGTCGTACATCTATCATTATATACTGCAGGATCCCTGCGCGAGACCGCGTGCGCCCGCGGCCCGCGGCGCCCGCCGGGTAGCGTGGGGTGGTGGGGGGCGCCGCGGGGTACGTACGCGCCGCCCGAGTCCGTACTGCGCGTCTTGTTAAGTGCGCGCACGACATATCATCTCTGAATTTTAAATTTTCATCTTTAAGTTTCGTAGTTCATTTTTTTTTTTTAGAATTTTTTTAAAACTTGTTTTAAAATCTGTTATTTTGGCATTGGTGCATGAAAACTTCGACGTTTGGCCCCCTCCGGTTCGCTTTCTCTCTGCCCCTCTTTGTCACTACGAATCACCAAATTTTAAAAATTCTTCTTCAGCCTCCTTTTCTTTTCTTTTTTTTTTTTTGTAGAATCTGAAATTTTCAAATATTCAATTATTTTGATATGGTGCACGAAAACTTCGAAGTTTGTCCCTCTCTGGTTCGCCTAGCTGCTGCTGCCTACGCCCTTATGCAATTGGCCCTCTGGGCCCGCCCTGCTGCCCTCCTGCCATGCCCACCGCGGGGCGTGGCGGGGCGTGGTGGCCCGCCCGGCGCACGTCGAGCCGGACTCTCCAAGTTATATGGGGCCAAAACGCAGGTATATAACGCCTCTAGCATGCAGGTCGGCATTCATTCTCCGTGGTCTTCCCCATGGGGGCTGAAGGGCACGGGAGCGGGGATGTGGCCCCGTGCGGGGCTGAGCCGGGGCTGAGCCGGGGCTGAGCCGGGGCTGAGCAGGGCTGCTGCAGCGGATGCCTGCCTGCGGGTCGGTCGGGCCGGGCAGCCTGTGCCACGCCCGCCGCGCCCGCCACGCCCTGCCCGGCCCAATTCGCTCGAGTTACGATTATCTCTCGGAGATGGCAGGGCGGGGCGAGGCGGGGCGAGGCGGGGCGGGGTGGAGGCCTGGCAGGCCAGTCGTTTCATTTCGCCGCGCATAAAGGCTTAGAGTGTTTTGGGTACGGGCGCGGCCTGTACACACTCAGGAAATCACAAGTGTGTGAATAAAATATACTTGGCCAATTTCGCACCTCTGCTTGTTCAATAAGTGTGCGAATGAAAATTCATACACATACAAGAGCACGACGCTCTTCCACCTAGGTTTCCAAAGTACGCACTCGCGAGATATGTCCACACCCCTCCCCCCCCTCTTATACCGCCGCGTCGCGCCCGGGCTGAAGTGCGCGCGAGTCAGAGGCCACTAACTCGCGAGGGTGTCGGGGTTCGCCCTGCCCCGCCCCACCCCTCCCCTCCCCACCACGCCTCACCGCGCCTCGCCTCGCCTCGCCACGCCCCGTTGACATACTTTCCGAAATGAAGTGGTGTGTGTGTGTGTGTGAGTGTGCCGCAAACTGTCCCGGGCTGGCCCGCTCGGTCCCACCAAACCCAGAGAGCAATTCGGGAGAAAGTGCCGTATTTTTTGATCCTCGTTATCTGGTGAGGCGTGGCGAGGCGGGGCGCGGCGGGCGGGGTGGGGTGGGGCGGGGTGGGGTGGGGTGGGCATACACGAGGACCCGGACGCTGAGAGCTCGAGGCCGCACTACACTCCACGCCCGAGCGTCACGCATCAGCCGGCGTTTTGCCATAAATTAACTGCTTATATTCGCACCGAAAAAGGGAAGGGTGGCCAAATAATCTTTGGCCACGATATCCTCATCCTCATGACGTTTGTGGTTCCCCACTCCTTGTCCCCTTCGCAGCACCCCGCAGCCCCGCACCCTTCCCGCTGCTCTCCAACTCACGTCTTGGCACCGTAATTTCTATTTCTTGGTTTTATCCCTTCTTCCTTTTTTTTCCATTTGCGATTTTGGGGTGATTGAGTCTTGCGGTAGTGGCGACGGGTCGGAGGATTTTCTCGTGGCCCACCGCTCCTTTCTCTCCTCTCTCCTTCTCTCTCTTCTTTTTGTATCTTCTCCTTCGCCTGTCGTGATAGCCCCCCTCTTCGTTTCCTTTCCCTGTGTATCGCCCCTCTCCCTTCGAGCGTCGCCCATGCGACCTCTCAAATGACCACCTGCAGAGAGAAACAGAGACCGAACGAGAGAGAGAGAGAAAAGGAGAATATGTGTGTGTGTGTGAAAGAGAGAGGAAGAGAGGGAGAGGTCGCAGCTACATAACTGGCGCTGCCGCTGCGGTTTACTGGGACCGTCGATAAATCATGTCAGGTGTAGTACAGGGGAAGGGACTTTTCGGTTCGAACACCGTGTACGGCCGGTTGGGAAAGAGTGAGCGCGAGTGAGAGTGGGGGAGAGAGAGACAGAGAGAGAGAGAGAGAGAGAGAGAGAGAGAGAGAGAGAGAGAAGCAGGGAGTCCTCACATTATTGCCCCCTTTTTTTACGTCCTCCCCCCCCAGCCTGTTGCACACCGTTCATGACACATTAGAGAGATGAAATCGTGCATACATATGTGTGTGTCGCCGTCTCGTTACATTGTGTGTTTTGTGGAATGCGCACCGCGCTGGGGCGGGGCTGCTACAGCGCTCTGCCCGTATTAGGCCCGAGAGCGCCGCGCCGCGCCACGCCACATGGCGCCAATTAGAGGAGAGATGGGGTAGCTGAGCCCGGCCCGGCCCGGGTCAGGTGCGGGGAGGGTAGCAGCGGCAAAGTGACTTGCGCGAATTTTTTATATGGAGTTGAGAGGGCCGACGTGCCATAGGACAAAAGCATCGCAGGCACGAGAGAGAGAGAGAGAGAGAGAGAGAGAGAGAGAGAGAGAGAGAGAGAGAGAGAGAGAGAGAGAGAGAGAAGGTGCAGGTGCAGGGTCGAGACATAGACCCATGGACGTCTGTAGCCTATGGGCGGGGCGAGGCGCGCGTCTAAGTGGAATGCAGAGGGTACGGACACTGCGAAGCTCACCGCCGCGCCCCGCCTCAGCCAGCCTCAGCCAGCCTCAGCCAGCCTCAGCCAGCCTCAGCGGTGCGTTCATTCAAGCGCGCCGCACGCCGCTTCGCTCTCAGCCGCTCAGCCGCTCAGGGCCCGCCGCCCGGCGCGGCGTACAGAAAACTCAGCCACAAAACGCTCTGCCCGCCACCGCCGAGCGGAATAATGATTATTAAAAAAAATATCCAAAGAAAAACAAAAACAAGAAAAATGTTGTGCGAATAAAACAACAAGGATAAATAAAAACATTCCTATACATCAAAATGTATCGAAGCGGTCTCAGAATCCTTAAAATGAACCAACGAAAAGGTTTACGACAAATATATTCACATACGTTATTCTAGTGGGTGTAAATTGTGGTTCGATACTTGAGACTGCCAAAGTTTAGTTAAACAGTTAAACTAACGTCAGTCAAAGTAGGTTGTACAACGTTACAAATTCTAATTATGTAAAAAGTTTTCCCCATTTAGCAGACGTAATTTTTTTTTTAAAATTGTCCGTTTCGATTGTGACTTTTGAGTAATCTGGATTTCTGTAAATAAAATTTAAAGTTACTTGAGCTGCGTAGTGTCTTTTTGACGGCTTTCCCTGTAAGAATAAATACAGCTGGAGTCATCTCTACCATTTTCCTAGTTGAAACTAAATTATGCAGTGTAATAGTAAACGTTCCATTGAAAATTAGAACATTTTTCTTTAAATGATTTTTTCCTTTACAAGCCTGATAATAATTTACAATATTTTGCTAAAAAAGGTTCTCTATATTACTCCTAGGATTTATAAAATATCTCAGTACAGCAGCATCAATAGTTTCAGTGAGAATATATGATATATATTAAATCCACGGTTTGCCGTCACCATGTGTGTAATAAATAATACCTATCAAATAATATCAACTTAAGTAATTCTGCAGCATGCACCCAAATTTGTGTATTTAGAACAAAGGTACTTTATTATTTAGAATACGGAGAAGAAATAAATTTGCATCAAATCAGTAATCGGACCAATATTACACAAAACACACTAGCTGACATTCGACCGAACACTGTATTCCATGCTTCACATGATCTGAATGAAATTTCAATTTGAATCTTTCAGTCCTTTAATATTGCTAAAAATGGTTCTCTATATTACCCTCAGGATTTATAAAACATCTGAGTACAGCAGCATCAATAGTTTCGGTGAGAATACATGATATATATTAAATCCACGGTTTGCCGTCACCAAGTGTATAATAAGTAATACCTATCAAATGATATCAATTTGCAGCTTGCACCCAAACTTCTGTGTTTAAAACGAAGGTACTTTTTTATTTAGAATACGGAGAAGAAATTAAAATAGTTCTCTATATTACCCTTAGGATTTATAAAACATCTCAGTACAGCAGCATCAATAGTTTCGGTAAGAGTATATGATATATATTAAATCCACGGTTTGCCGTCACCAAGTGTATAATAAATGATACCTATCAAATGATATCAGTTTCACTAATTCTGCTGCCTGCACCCAAACTTGTGTATTCTAAACAAGGTTCTTTATTATTTAAGAAATAGGGAGATGAAATAAAATTACTACAAATGAGTGATAGTGATGGGCCCAGTATTGTACAAAAACTAGCTGACATCGGACAGACCACATTAGTTTATGCTTCACATAATCTCAATACAACTTCAAAACCTACATATCAGACCTGATATTTTGTAATTTAAAATGATCCGAATGTATGTGCAGCCCTAATACACACCATTTTTTTAACAGAGTTATGCTAGAATTGAATATAAAACTAGATTTAAACTAGTTTACATTATGGGTTATGGTGCTTTGTTATGGTTCCCACTACGCTCCGCCATTCGGGGCAAGGTCCTCATTGTACAAAAACTAGCTGACATCGGACAGACCACATTAGTTTATGCGTCACATAATCTCGATACAACTTCAAAACCTACATATCAGACCTGATATTTTGTGGTTCCTGACATTTCTTTACCCGGAGCCACGCCGGGCCGGGGGGAGCCGGGTCGGGCCGAGCCGGGCCGAGCAACGAACACGACACACGAACAGACTAGACGAGTGGGGACAGAGCGTGGAGGGGGGAGGCGTGACGTCACAGTGACGACCATCCCGAAAGGACGACCATGCCCGAAGCCATCCCGAACGACGACGGTCGACGATGACGACGACACGCTCCCCGCCCCAGCCGACGTAGCGCTAGAAGCGGTGCTGAGACCGCTTAAAAATGAAGACAGGCGAGGCGATGTGCGTTCACTAAACGGACGGATGCCAACCTCCTTCGGCGCGACTACTGCTGCCTCACCCTCTTCCTCCTCTTCCTCCTCCTCCTCCTCCTCCCCTTCTCCTTCTCCTCTTTGAGTTTCTATCGTGGGGCTTCCGTTTCCCTGCCCCGCCTTCTTTTAACTTTTTCATCATTATGGCGCCTGCTGATTGCTGATCTTCGCTCTCCGATCGGCCGTAACGAAAAGTACAACAACACAGTTTAACTCGGCGCGCGCACGCTCGGGACGTTCAAGCGCCGTAATGGTTAGTTTTACGTGCGTGTGTGTGTGTGTATGTGTGTGTGTGTGTGCGTGCGAGTGTGCGTGTATGTTCGTGTGCGATGTTGGTGTGTGTTACCTACTGTGAATTATCATTTGCCGTCGCATCAGCAGCGCTCCCTTGCCGCTGTTTCCGATAGAGTGATTCTGCTTGCTGTTTGTGTGTGTGTGTGTGTGTCTGTCTGTGTCTGTGTATGTGAGTGTTTGCGAGTGTGTGTGAGTATGAGGCTGTGTGTGTGTGCTCGCGCGCTATTACTCCGCCATTAAACGGCCGGCCGACATGTCCCCTAACAAGACGCGATCCTGACCGTGCCGCGTCCCGTCCGGTCGCGTCCGCGCGGACGTTCCTGCTGCGCCGCCCGATTCAGAAAACCGCTCTCGTACCTCCTCCGTCCTTATCGCACCCCTATGGCTGTGCCCTATGTGAGGAGTGGCGAGTGGCGGAACCCCGCATGAGTGCGACAAGGACAGGGGGCGCTAGAGCGATATCTTCGGAATCAGACGGCGGTTGTACTGCAGCCAGTGGCCGCGGATGACCAAGTCTAGGAAACGTAACGGCTCCGCCCCGCCCCGCCCCGGCCCGCCCCGCCCCGCCCCGGCGGACTCTGCCGGCCACTGCCGCCGCCGCCACCGGTGCTGCCCTATAAAGGGAAGGGCCTGCTCGGCCTGGTGTACGGGGATGGTTCTGCAGCAGGCGGTGCGGCGGGGGCAGCAGGACCCGCCGAGCGCTCTCCTCGCTCTGTCTCTCTCGCACCGATATGGCGAGGCCCATAAGTGCGAGAGAGACACGACCGCGCGAGGAAAGCACTCTTCGGAATAAGTCGGCTGCCCCAAGCTCCATGTGCGCGGGGCTTCTGAGAGACGAGCTGCGCGCGCATCGGCGCCGCCGCCGCCGCGCCGCGCCACGCCGAGCCGCGTCAGCGCGTCCCAAATGAGCTGGCTGCGGCACCGGCCGGTACATTCCATGTGTGTGTGCTCGGAGAGAGAGAGAGAGAGAGAGAGAGAGAGAGAGAGAGAGAGAGAGAGAGAGAGAGAGAGAGAGAGAGAGAGAGAGAGAGAGAGAGAGAGAGAAGGAGCAGAAGTATGAGAGAGGGAGAGAGGCGTCTTAGCGATCTGACGATCTGAGTGGGAAGGTCAATGGGTCAAGAAATGCCTTGGCAACGAATGACGTGCACTCTCGTCTACCTCCTCCTACCCTCTCTCTCTCTCTCTCTCTCTCCCCTCGTCCTCCTCCTCTCGCGCAGGCCAGACGGCGTGTTCGCGGGGTGGTGGTTATAGGCCCTGCCTATGGCCCTGTGAGGGCGCCGGCGGGAAGGCCGTGACTGCCCATAGCCTCTATGTATGTGCTCGCGGTCGAGGGGTCTGATCAGGATGCCCCGCGGGCTCACGCGTGTGTGCCTTGCGCCACCCATAACCCGGCCCAGCCCAGGCCGGGCCGCGCGAGCGAGAGGCTGTATGATTTTGACAAATTTGCGCCTACGGGACGTTCGTGCCAGCGGTTAGGCCGTAACTCTTATTTTTTTTTTTGCGGTGTGACTCGCGGAGGGCTTAAAGCAACACCTTCGGCACGACTGTTGTGTAGAGCATAATCTTGCTGATGCAGCGCCGATAATCTAGCATCTGATTTGCTTCCACACGATTACATACCAAATCTTGTTTTATAGCGCTCTGCCTGCGGAGCCTGCGCGCCCGCGGCGGCGCGGGGAGGCCAGGAGGGGGGGAGGAGATATACGATCGAGATATCGATGCGTATTTACTATACCCTCCGCGGCGATCGATTTACCGCCCGCGACAAGGACGGCGCGGCGCAGCGCGCGGCGGGGTACTTCCGAACGCGGCCGCAGTCGCACCTCGCGAGAGCCGCGGCGGCGCCCGCCAATAGAAGCGCCGAGCGCCCCGCCCCGCCCCGCCCCGCCCCGCCCCGCCCCGCCCCGCCCCGCCCTGCCGCGCCCCGCCGAGCCCCGCCACGCCCCGCCACGCCCCGCCACGCCGCGAGGGGGGCCTCGGGGCTCCGGCGGGGTCACGCGGACACGTGCAGCAGCAGCTCCAGGGCCTCCAGGGCCTTGCCCGCGCTGCAGATCGATTCGGCCGGGCCGGGCCGGGCCGGCGCGCCTGCCTGCCTGTGTTGGTTTCACTGGAAATATTTCTAGGCGCGGCCTCGCGGTCCCGCGGAGCTGCGGCGCGACTTCGACGACGTCAATCTGGCGAGCCGGCAGCAGTTTCGCGCCGCCGGGCCGCCGCCGGTCGTACTGTGCAGTGCGCATCAGCCGGCGAAAAAAAAAGTAGAGATAAACTCACGCGGATTCTTGGCGCTGACATGCAGTCGTAGGCATGGAGTGAAGTTGCCCGCCTAGGGTGGTTTTGTCTCTCCATGTCCTTGTCGTACTGTCGTGGGGCGAGGCCTTAGGGAGCAAGAGAGAGGGTACACGCTGTTCGGAATCACCCTCTGCTGTCCTGCCCTACCCTCATGCGACCCGCGCACAGCGTGAATTTTGATGTATACACTCAGAAAATTTTTTGTGAATTTTCTTGAATTTTTGAGAATATTTGTGGATTTTTGTAAACTTTTATTGAATTTTTGCTTCAATTTTCCAGAAATTTTTATGAATTTTCCCGAATTTTTCTAAATTGCATTGTTTACAAAATTTTCAGAGCTATTTCCCCCTCGATATATATTTATAATCAGGAGTAGCCGTGAGCGGCGGCGCTGCGACGCGGTTGGTGCCGACGAAACGACCTTGCCTTTCGATCCGAGGGAGCATCGCCGCCTTACCGTCCGCGTTGTATTGGCGTTCCGCCGCGGCGAGGCGAGGCGGGCGTTATCGCGCCCAGGCTGCCGCGCGCTGCCGTTGCCAGGCGCTCTGCCGCCTGCTCCTCCTGCTGCCGGCCCGGCCAGACAATATCGCGGGGAAACATTGCAAATTGACTCGTCTTGTTATCCCGGGTGGGGCGGGGTGGGGGGTGGGGTGGGGTCTGGTCCAGGGCAGTGGCCCGGCCCGACCGAGCCGAATGTCGCCGCTCTCTGAGGTTTGCAGCAGCTCCAGAGACAGGTATCGGCAATATGCCGCTCATTTCGCCGCGGCCGAGGGGTCCTTCACTATAAATTCAAGCGTACACCGATTTTACTGGCTTTCATAGTATTTAATGATTTTCCTTGATTTTTCCTGATTCTTTTCCTGATTTTTTAAAATTCTTCTTAATTATTTCTGGTCCTTCTTTATTGATTTTTTTTTTCATATTTTCTCTTGATTTTTTTACTGATTTTGTTTTAGGGTATGTACTTTTTTTTTTTTGTTTTTTTTTTTGGGTTTGATTTTTGGCATGATGGACCTATTGGCCGCGGCTCCCGCCGCGATCAGAGCTGTGTAGAAGGTTTTATATTATTTAAATCAGGGCGGAGGAGTAACGAGCGGAGGTAAACGCGGGCGTTAAATGCTTGTGCATGCATTCCGCGCTTCCATACCGGCGGAATGGGAACGGAGCAATTGCATATTGGAAGAGGGAGCGCAAGCATACCAAAGACAGAGTTTTTGTCGTCATGTGCCTAATTAAGGTTAGAAAAGTCTATCTCTAAGTTAAGTTTTTGTGTTTGGTCTGTGGAATGTGTGTCTTTTTACGCAAAGTCTCTACACGTCTCTCTCGTGGGCAAAAGTAGAACTCTTTTTCTCAACAGTATCGTGCCACTTTACTTTCACATCACAGATAATCAAAGTCAAACTTTTACGCCACACTTTGGCTTCCGGGGACAAACAGAGCGACAGGCCGCCCCGTGTCGTGCTGCTGCAGGTCGCGTGCGTTGTTATTATTCGCACGACGCGCGCGCCGTCCGCTATCGGCCCCCGTGGGCTCGCTCTGGGCGTGCATGACGATGGTGACGTGTCGCGCGGAGGTATAGGAGGGGCCCTGCTCGGGGCGCACCTCGCCGGCCCCGTCATCCCCACCGCTAAGCTGTACGCCGCGCGCGGCTCTCCGTTAAGCGGATTAAATCTTACGCACACGACGCGGGGCGACAGGCGCGCGTGGGACGGGCCGGGGTGGCGCGCGTGAAAGTTTTTCAAGAGATTCTATCTGTACCCTGTACGCTAATTTTGGCCAACCTTTTGTCGGCCCGATTTGGAGCGGTGTGGTGCGCACATATAATAACGATTTTTGATTTTCTATAATCCCGCATCCCGCACGGCGAAAATAATCCCCTTGTCTACCAGCCGCCCCGTTATATTTTCCAAATCGAAATTCCCCCCGTCCTACTCTCCTCGCGGGGTCGAGTGGACGGACATTGATGCCTTCTTGTGCCTGGCCATGCCTGGCCGCGCACGATGCGTTCTGACGGCGTGGCGGGGCCGGCGGGGCGTGGCGGATAGGGCTCGGCGCGCCCCACCGCGGCGGAGCCTTGCTAATTAATAGGTTCGGACAGTAAGCCCCCTCTGCGAGGCGGCGGTGGAGGCGCTAATGCCCGCACCTAACCTCACTTAGCGGCTGGATGGCACATATGCGGCCGTGCGTGGATGGCGCTACGGGGCTGGGCTGACTGGCTGGCTGTCGGATTTGACGCGACAGCAACATTTCATACCCGAGAGGGCAGCTCGTGTGGAATGGAAACCCACCTGACTTTTTTCCCCTTTTTTTATCCGGCTTGGTGGTGTACAGTATCTCGTAGAGTACGTGTGTTCTGAAACATTCCTGCCTTGAGCTAGTCAAGTAAACGTGGCGGTGGCCGCTGTTACAGCCTGCCCCGTAACAAGCGACCCGCGCGACCCGCCGGGGAATAACATGAGCGCGGGCAAAGATTTCGCCACTGCATTCATATCACGTCCGCTCACTTTCCCTGCTCGTTCGATCCTTCCGCCGATGATGGCCTTTTTTGATAGTTCTGTTTTTTTTTCCCTTCCTCCCCGTCTCAGTCGTTTTAGTCCTATCTTTTTCATTATCGTCCCGTCCTCTCTCCCTCTCCTTCTATCTCTCTCTCCCTCCCTCTCTCTCTCCTTTGATGCAGTGCGGCCGGCGGCTCGCCAGACTCTGCTTGCCATGCGGCAGGTGTTCCAACGCAGACCCTCGCCTTCCTCGCGATTCGCCGGCCCCGCCCCGCCCCGCCACGCCACCCGCGGACTTGATTTTGTTTCTTCTCCTTCTTATTTTGGATCTCTTACATATAGCGGGAGGGGAGCGTCCCTTTAGGGAATAAGCGCGACCGCAGGATAGGAGCGGAGCGGGCGAGGGGGAACAACTCTGAAATGTTTGTGCACCTCGTAATTCAGAAAAAATTCGGAAAATTTCACAAAAATTTGAAAAAAATTGACATTAATAATTCAGGAAAATTTTGGGAAAATTTACAAAAATTGATGTTAAATTGTAGTGAAAATTCACAAAAAAAAAATCAAAAAAAATTCTCGGAAAGTCACCTAAGTTCACAAAAACTCACAAAATGTGTGCACCAAAATTCAAAGTTGTTCCGCCCTCTGCGGGGCGGCATGGCATTTCGTCCCTGCGGGTCCTTGCGAGAGACGCCTGCTGCGGGTCCTGCTGGGGCTCAACCCCTCCCGCGGCACCGTTTGCACGCGGCGCGGTCGTGGTGGCGTGTCCTGAGTTATCGCTCATTTGTGCGGCCGATGAGGAATGGCCTGACAGAGATTTGTTCACTAATTTGCATAGAGTAGTCACACGCGCGTTTGGCTCGTCGAGCGGCAACGCAGCCGCGCGCGCGGCGCAACACGTAGCAAGCCCTTTCGGTCCGCGCCGGCCTGCCCGCCTGCCGCGAATATCTTATTATCATTTCAAACATTTCACTATTTCGCGCCAGCTCGGCCTCCGCCGCCGCTGCTGCTGCTGCTGCTAGGGAATCCTGTTGCGTTATTCTTTCGGTTCTTGAGACGTTCGTTCCCGCCGCAGCAGCGATCTGTTGGAGGGTATAAATGTCTGAGGGTCCTGCGGACTGCGTGCCTGCAGCATCCTGCTGTATCCTGCTGCTGCCGACCTGTCGTCACGTCCTGCTGGGGAGAAGGGCTTCGGCGCGAAGGGACACGACGCTCGTAATATACAATATTTACTGTTGCCCTCCGCCCGGCCGCGCGCACCCCGCCCGCCCCCGCGCGAACGCACACACGTTTTATGCCGCTTCTAGAAAAATATGTGCTACTTGTCAACTTTCTCATGGAAGTACTCCATGGACTCAACAAGCTTTTTATGGCCTTCCATTAATAGCGCGCTCCGGAGCGGAGCGCCATCGCGCCGCGCCGCGCGCTCTCTCGCACTCCGTCGCGCTCACGGAGCCTGCCGCGCTCACGCTCTCGCTCCCACTCGCTGGCGCGACGCACATGGCGTCGGCAGGGGCGGCGAGGGGAATTCCTGAACGAGATGTCGCCGTGCGTTGTTTTTTTTTTCCCCACCCCGTGTTCTCACAACTGGAAAATGGTTCGTTTTTGTCGTTTCCAGTGTCCGTTTTCAACAATTTTAAAAACTGTAATTGCCAAGGCTTTATTTTTAACATGATAAATCAATTGGGTGCTTTTTCTTATTGAGCGAGTACTGCTGAGCCGGAGAATAAGGTGGTGTGTGTGTGTACCCTTTGATGAATGTTGTACAGCGAAGGTCCGGTTGAGAGAGGTCAGCTCAGGGGTCACTTGTTGAGGAGATCCCTCTCCCCTCCTTCCTCATTCTTCCCCTTCCCCCTCCCCTCTCCCCCTCAGCCTCCCACCCGCTCTCGTCCCTGACCAAACCAACAAGTGGCCCATGCCAGCGAGGGTGACATCGTGAAGGAGACAATGATAATACGCAAATTCATGCGAATCGTTATTATCTTCTTTTTTTTTAAACTGTTGTTTTGCATTTTCTTTCTTTTTGATTTCGTGCTGGCTTGCCCCCCCCCCCCCTTTCCTCCTCCTCCTCCTCCTCCTCCTCCTCCTCCTCCCATCCAGCTGCGCTGCTGTCCGTATGATACATACCCTCTCTGTGACTGTCATGGACCTCGCCGTCCCGGGCCATGAGGTCGAACCTCGCGCCACGCCACGCCATGGGCAGACGGCCAAAGCCATGGGGCGAACCCTGCTCAGCCTGGCTCCCAACTCAATAGATTTTTTTTCCTATTAGTTTTTTTTTTCTTTTTTATTATTTTCCTTGTCTCCCTATTTCGCACGTTTCGAGGCGGTAGCTACCTACAACGCAGGGAAGGGAGAGAGCAGCAGTAGATTCGACATTAAAAATATCATCGCCCGCGGTGGGTTAACGCGGTGGGTTAACAACCGTGGCTACTTTTTATATTCGAATAGGCCAGCCGGAGGGACCGTGTTATAAATTATCGCCGTCACCTCCGCCGCTACGCCCCTCTGGTGGAAATCTCTTTTGCTCTGATCTCTAAACACATCTCGTGCATGTGTGAGTGTGTGTGTGTATGCGTTTGTGTCACTGTGTCAGCCCCCGTGGCTTACGTCGGTAAATTTCCCGCCAAATCTCGGTGTCGAAGTATATCAAGTAGCATTTGGAGTCGCATATTTTTCGCGCGCCCTCCATTGCGCTAGTGTGGTTTGACATGCATGATGGTCGTCGTTAAGACGGGTTTCGCGAGGCGGAGCGTGAAGGCGGGACTCGAAGCTCGAAGCCAGAGAGCTGGATTGATCTCTAACCGGATTTAGCGTATTTTATTTTTTTGTATCGTGGGCTGCGTTTGGGAAGAGTATATATCATTGAGTTGGGCTTCGAGAACCTATATAGAGCTTATTGAGAGAGTGCAAGAAAGATAGAGAGAAAGGAGTGAACAGGTCCTCTCGAAATGTGAGAGGCTGTGAGAGGGAATTGGACGGGCTGTGACACACGGGCGAGAGGAAAAGGGAGTTTCGGACGGCGACGGGGATGTGGAGGTGAGAGAGAGAGAGAGAGAGAGAGAGAGAGAGAGAGAGAGAGAGAGAGAGAGAGAGAGAGCGGGGAAGCAGAGGCGGAGGGAAGAGAGATTAGGATACATTGGACACCGAAAGGTCAAATGGTGAACACGAGAGTGTGAGTCCGACCTCTCCCTCTCTGTCTGTCTGGATAAGAGCCCGCGAGACACTCGGGGCACAAAGGAGCGGGCAGGACACGCACGCGCGCATTAGGAGCGGGAGGGGCAGGGGCAGGCAGGGGCCCGACCCCGAGGGTCCGAGGGTAGGGTAGGGTCGCAGCACGCTGCAACATAGTTCTTTCGCATATGCAGTCAGGGGAAGTCTATTTCCTTTTGCGATTGCGAGAGTGAATGTGTGCTTGGGAGTGTGTGGAGCATAGCAGAAGCTCGTCGGAGTTGGACTCACGAGCAGGCGACCTAGAGAAAGTCCACAAAATTTGTCTTGGCCGCGGCGTGGCGTGGCGCGGCGCAGGTTGCGGCTGTAAAACATCTCTACGCCGGCCCGCCGTTATGCACTGTGCGGACCTTTGTGTGCGTGTTTGCATTTCCATGTAGCATGATGAAGTGGAGGAGGAGAGAGAGGGTGGGGCGGGGCGGCGGGGGACTCAAAGGTCGCGGCGGCAGGAGCTCGCCCTGCCCCGCCCCGCCGTGGTTTACTATATTTATCATTGTGACCGTTGGGGCAGAAAAGGGCTTTTGATGCCCGGCCAAGCGTAATTTGCAGCGCCTCTTTAGACGCCGAACTACTACCCCCGCCCCTTCTCCCTATGCGAGCCAAAGTCGTGGCGCGGCCGCGAGCGCGCGCGCGTGTGTGTGAGTGTGTGTGTGTTCACGCGCGTGCTCCTTGTGCATGCCAAAGTGGAACGACGGACTGTTCGCGATTTGCCGCGCTGGGCATGCTCTGTGCGGACTTGGCGCGAATAATACTTTTCGAAACTGTATAAAACGGTGGGTTTTCTCCTTTTGGAAGCACACTTGGTTTTTCCTTCCGTTTTCAAATCGCACAATTTTTTTTATGTTTTTTTTAAAGTACATTTACGTTTTGGTCGCGTGTGCTGACGGGTTTTGACTAAATGACGGGCGTCTGGCGGCTTTTAACCGCGTGGTGCGCGGCTACCGGAACAGGGTCACTTGGGTGGAGGCGGTGTGGCGTGGTGTGGCTTGGCGCGGCGGGGTGCGGGGGCGGGGTGTGGGACGACGGTCTCGAATATTTTTCGCTCCAGTAGCAGATGCGGGGCGGGGTGGGGCGGGGCGGGGGCCACGAGGGCTGTCATGCGGGAACCGTGACCCAGCACGGGCGGCCGGGCCAGGCCAGAAAGGCCGCCACCACGCCCCGCCCGGCTCAGCGAAAAAAAGAGAAAGATAAATCCGCGAAGTGCGTGTCTGTCTCCGGCCCGGCTCGGGGGAGCAGGCGGGGGCGGATGCGGATAGCGAAGCCTTTACGGGTTCAAAGCGGCCGCGGCCTGTCCGTCTTTGGAGGAGGTGGACCCCGCCCACCCTTCTTTGTAATTATAAATCCCTCCGATAGTGTGGATGATTTCAGGCTGACCTCTTATTGGGCTCGCCGTGTCTATCGTACACGAGGGAAAAACAACTCTGAATTTTGGCGTACACGTTTTGTGAATATTTGTGAATTTTAATAGAATTTTTATTTATTTTAACTTTAATTTTAACAAAAGTTTTGTGAATGTTCCCAAATTTTCCTGAATATTTTTGAATTTTTGTAAATGTTTCTAATTCTTTCAAAATCTTTCTGGATTTTTCTGAATTTTCCTAAATTACGAGGTATTCAAACTTTTCAGAGTTGTTTCCCCCTCGATCGTACATATATAGTGTGTTGGAGCGTGCCTGCGTGCGGCCGCGCTGCCTGACCCCACAGGTGTCCGCGGCGCGCTGACCGGTGCATTGGGAGAGTCCTATATTCCCTATAGTCCTATAGTCCCCTCTAGGACTCTACATTATTGGGGCAGCCTGCTCTGCTCGGACGGGATGGGGCCGGACTGGACTGATGCCCAATTTTGTCGGTCACGGCGGTGTTTGTAATTTGGCTACCATTTGCGGCACCTGCCTCTACATATCACGCTTGTAAAATTTCAGTCTCACTTTTATTTTTCATTCTCATTAATATCGTAAACTACCTTAAGCCTCTTCAGCATCTCGCTTAATTGTCTCATGATTCACTCGCAGAATATTTTTTTTAAAGCGCCAAAAATGGTTATAGTGGTAAAAAAATTATATTAAAGTCGGTAACTCATGTCGCGATTTGTAAGCGTATAAGAGTTGAAAAGTTGAGAGGAAATTAGGAAGATGTTCCGGCGCCGCGGGCCAGCTGGGTTGGGAAGGACCTTCTCGGCGAAGGCGCGCTGTATATCCTCCAACTGTGTTGCACGTCTCTCTCTCCCTCTCCCTCTCTCATTCTCTTACTATCGGCTTGCATTCCCGCAGCGGGCGAAGCGCGCCCCGCCACGCCCCACCACGCCCCGCCACGCCCCACCACGCCCCACCACGCCCCGCCACGCCCGCAAAGCGAGCCTCTAAAGAGGAGACGCGAGGAGGAGGAGAGACAAAGTGCCATAGAAGTACCTCGCGTGGTCCAGGTACCTTTTACGACGCCAGTAACTCAGGATGCCTCTCAATACAGCGGGGATGCTGCACGTACCGTAGTGCGACCGGCCGCCGCCGCCGCCGCGCAGCGCCGCTCCACCCCACCTACTGCAGCAGCTGTGAGGAGCTGAAGAACCGCTCGCACGCGAAAGCGTTTTGTGCTCCTTCTTCCTCCCTCTGTTTAAAACTAATTCCTAAAGATGTACCTAACGAACTCTCTCACACTCTGCTTCGCCGCGTCAAAATTTCCGCGCGCGCCGCGCGGTTCATTTCCTGAGGTGAGGAAAGCGCGCAGCATCCATGTTGTGGGGTCGGGGGCGGTGGGCATCGCAGCGGAGTCAAGTCCACCTGCACGTCTGCATCGTGTGTGTGTGTGTGTGTGTGTGTTGTATGCGCGTCCCGATCATACCGCGGCGAGCCCCATGTAAGACCGACATGCGCCTACATCGTGTACCTCTGCTGTGTGTGTGTGTGTGCATGTGCATGTGTGTGTGCGCGCGCGCGCGTGTGTGTGTGCAGGCGGGCCAGAGTGTTAATGACGATGATAAGCCCAACGGCCGAGCCCAGCCTGGGCCCGGCCGCCCGCCCTGCCGGGCCGTACGCTGTCCGGCCCATGGGGCTGACCCTTCCTCTTCCCCCGCCCCCTACAATCCCCTCCTCTGCCCCCCCTCCCCTACACCCCTTCCTCCCCGCCCCCGTCTTCCCCTCTGGACCCCGCGGCTCCGCGCGCTGCTTTTAGAGACGATAAAATGCGCGAGTGAGAGGGAAGAAGCCGGCCGGCACCGCGCGCCGGACAGAGACGGAGCACCGCACGCCTGCATATTAATGTGTGTGCCGCCAGGGAATAAAAACAAACCTATCACACTCACACACTCACACACCGGCAGCACAGCATCACTCACACACACACGACTCTGTAGGAGCCCTCTCTCTCTCTCTCTCTCTCTCTCTCTCTCTCTCTCTCTCTCTCTCTCTCTCTCTCTCTCTCTCTCTCTCGCACGCACGCACGCACGCACGCACACTAAGCTAACGGTGCGGCCGCACTTTGTGACGGGCGTGACGTGGCTTCAGATTCCCTCTTGAGCCTCTCTCGCACAATAAGCAAAAGCTTCTAATGCAGTGGCGGGGTGGGGCGGGGCGGGGCCACTGTCACGGGCCGGTGCGGCGGGGTCACGAGGTCGCGGCCCGCGACGGTGTGCTCCTGCAGTGAAACGCCGGCCACGTTCGCCAATATGAGTAAGTTCCCGCTGGTGACTATGCACGCACGGGAATTCCCCGGCTCCGCGTGCCCCCCTCCCCTTTTTTTTGCGAAATCCGTCGCCGTAGACAAGTGGCATGCATTATGGCGATACATTATGGCCCGGCCCGGGCCCCGCCTTTCGGTAGAGCCCACAGCAGCGGGTATTATTTATGTAGGACTTTTCTTCAGAGTACTTGATATTTGTGGTATCTAACGCCGGCTTTATTCACGCAATTTGTTCCCATTTTGGAGCATATTTTGGCTATTTTTCATTATCACACTACGGATATTATGGTGTAATCTACATGGGTCGGATGCACATGGTAGTACGGAAAAAGAATACCCGCTCAGCCGGGAGTGGAGCCCGAAAGGTCCTTTTCAAAAACAAAATAATATATTTGTGCGCATGCGCACCCTCCCAAAAATTCAGAAATAAAATCAACTTCAAGGTGAAATCGAGAAAATCAAGTAAAGATTCGAAAGAATTTTCCAAAAGATCAAGAAAAAAAATCAGAAACAAGCAGAAAAATCAGGAGAAATCCATGAAAAATCAGGGGCAACAAAAACTGGGCTCTGCTCGTATTTTCAGTAGTGAAGCAGGAGCCTTTGGCCCTCACGTGCGCACAAGTCTCCGTGGCTGGGCTGGGCTGTGGAGGGCCGCGCCTCGTACAGCCATGGCAGGGCCCCACTGCAGGGGCACGACCGCGCACCGGTCCGCTCCGAGTCAGCTCCTCCAGGCAGTCCTCCAGGCGGCTCCAGGCGGCTCCAGGAGGCGCGGCAGATTCCGAAACGTCTAAATGTCACTTTTTTATTTCTGGCCGTGAAGGCGTTGGTGCCGTGGAGCGCTGCTGCTGTTTGCTGCTCCGACTGAGCGACGAACGAACACACACACACACACACACACAGACACACACACACACGTATAAACACCAACACGACGCTGCTAGAGGGAATCTGTGTATCTGTGCGCCGGGCGGAAAAAGGACTCATCAGTCATTCACACAGTCAGGGCATTAAAACAGGCGCGCATCGAGAGGTCTCTTATCAGTAGAAGGCTTTACTCTCCGTCCCTCCCGCCGTACCCCCTCTGACCCGCAGGTGCCTGTTTTTATAGGCAATTCTCATTCTCTGTGTATTCCGTCCTTGTCAGTCTCACGGGTTTGGTCTATGTGACTTTGACTGGTGTAGGCGAGCTGTCGGAGTGTGTGTGTGTGTGTGTGTGTGTGTGTGTGTGTGTGTGTGTGTGTGTGTGTGTGTGTGTGTGTGTGTGTGTTGTGTGTGTGTGTGTCGCTTACGAAAAGATAAATGTAAAAGACACCTGCGAAATAAAATTTGTGGTTCTTGTAAAACTGAAACGTGATTGGAATTTTAGTGTCTTGGGATTTTTATACGCAATGTTTTTTTTTAAGGGTTTTGAAGCATACACTATCGTTCTCTTTCGCACACTCCCTCACTAGGCAGGGCAGGCGGTCGCGCCATTGCGACTCTGGGGCGGAATCGTGGGGCGCCATTAACCAGGCAATGTAATGGTCTTCCTTTTTATGGCCAATACAAAAGGCTTCTCTCCGAGGCTCCTTAGCGGCGGGGCGTGGCGGGGAGAGGCCTGCTCTCCGCACTGCGCCTCTCTTGAAAAACAGTGACACTCGGATTAAGATAAGCGGAGTAATAACCCGCGTGGTATCGTTTTACATTCGGCAGGCAGGCCGGCCGGCCGCGGGCCCATGCCCATACGGGCTCCACGGGGCTTCATATCCGCTCGTCAACCTCCCTGCTACCCCTCCCTCTTTCGCGGGGCGTAAACATTGCCACCTGCTAAGGCGTTGGAGTTTTTAGTTATTTTTTTGTTTTTGTTTCTTTGGGAGTGGCAGCACCGCGGGGTCCTTAACTAAAAATTCAAGCGTTTTTTCTTGATTTTTTCTGAATGTTCTTTTTAGATTTTTCCTGTTTTTCTTTTTCTTGATTCCCCCCCTTCCCCCCCGATATTTTCTGATTTTGCTCCGATTTTGTTTACACTGTACACTGATTCCTGTTTTGAGTGAGGGACCCCCCTCGGGCAGTACCACGTCGTCAAAAGGCCTCCAGGAGGGGCGGTGCTCGCCTTCGCGCGACGCTCTACTGTAAGAAAATTTGCTTTTTTTGGCGCGAAATCAGTCTCG